>CATIWF010080025.1:0-12903 GCA_949630135.1 Balakata baccata | reverse complement strand
ATGTTTCATATCATGGACTTTCATTAATCAGTTTAAGATCTATATCAATTCATATGCAAATGAATACTAATATAATGAAAGAATGCCTTTATGAATGTGTACACTAAGTGCTTAAGGCGATTGTCTTTTGGGCACATCTCTAACAAACATAATACCATAAACCATATATATGATACATCCCATACATGAATAAGACAACTGAATTATATCATCTGTAATCCAGCGTTAAACAAGCCCAACATAAAATATCCATATGAACCAAATCCGAAATACCATTTAAAAACAAAATCCAAAGTTATCCCAAAATGTATAATATGGGAATAAATGCATTAATGTGAGATGACTTTGGATCTGACTGCTCTGACTTCTTCGTGCCAACTCTATCTACGGTTCCTGACCTGCATGCAGGAAACCCACATGCTAAGCTATCCAAGCTTAGTGGTATATATAATCATATAAATTCTAACATGCATATCACTTCAACACATCATAATACCATGTTACAATAAATGTTACATAGCCCAAATCATTTTTATCATTATCATGTTACCATGCCATATATCATACAATTCTTATATCAATCACTTCATATTAACATGCTGAAAACATTTCATGCCACATAAATAGTAGCATACTTGGTAAGCGAAAGCCATTTCTATATTCATAAGGACAATAATACAATTTTCTCTTTCCTATTTATTCATATAATTTGCCTAGTTACTCTATATTAGACTACCAGATACGGGTTGTGAATAGGGGCGTTCTCGGAGTTGAAGCCACCCTACTCACATAATCATAACTGTCTATATCTGTACCTGAGTCAAGTGCACTCTCGGAGCTGAAGCCAACTTGACTCATAACTGTATATAGATATTGCTAGCATAAAGGGTTAAGGGTATTCTCGGAGCTAAAGCCACCTTGCTCGATAAATAATGCATGAAAAATCCTATGGTACCGTAACCACCCTTAATGGTGCGCCATATATCCTATACTAAGTCCTAGTACGAGTAAGGGCATTTTAGTCATTTTCACTTTATTCGCATCAATAACATCCTATGTTC
The DNA here is from genome assembly GCA_949630135.1 of Balakata baccata. Classification (NCBI taxonomy): domain Eukaryota; kingdom Viridiplantae; phylum Streptophyta; class Magnoliopsida; order Malpighiales; family Euphorbiaceae; genus Balakata; species Balakata baccata. Next base: position 11,842 of record CATIWF010080025.1, on the reverse strand, counting down.
ATAAAATAACATTTCCATGATATCGTATGCCAATATAAGCATACATGGTAACATGTTATCATTCCCATACCATTTCACGTCATAACCCATGTATCATCATATACATGTCTAATAATCTCATGTCATGTCATGCCATTGCACATTGCATAGTATTATTTCACAATTTTCAATTAAATTATCAAAATTATCTCATGGTAGACAAGATACATGTATATCTTCAATATTATCATATCCAAAATCATACTTCTACATATAAGCATATCACATATACACATAGGCACGTTATGACGTACCGCTGTGGTCGTGGTGCCGCTGGCCTTGCCTATCGAGGGCCTGTGCAGGCTTAGGGTCACATGAGTCCCGACCGAGAAAGGCTCGACATTAACAAGGGAAATTCTAGATTTCCACATGCTGACCCAAATTCCTTGATGACAAGACATATAACAAATTTTCAGAACATCATATATCATCTAAACTTACCATTTGGTCATTCTAAACATGCCATAATCCACTTAATTCTTATTTCATCTATTTCACATGAAAAATTTAAGTCAACAATTCACCCCATTTTGTCCAAACCATTTGAATCATTATTCATGGCATTTATTAGAGGTAGAACATTCAAAAGTACCTATTCACTAGCAATCATATAGGCAGAAAGCGATAAACATGATTATATGTACAAACCTATAACAATGGAGCCGGAAATCCTCACTCAAACGTCTCTCTCACATTTTGATATCCGTTTTTGTCTTCTTCCCCGTTCTCTAGCATCAGACATACGAATCAAAGGTCACAAACCCATCAAAAAGGGTTAAACACATCCTCTTCATATAGGGTTATTGAAATCAAACCCTAATTCATGGAAAACCCCTAAGTCACAAAGCAAACCTATGAAATAATGTGATTAAAGGTTTAGGGAGAATGATTACTTATTGACCAGTGAAGAAAATGGAGGAATAAGTCAAAAGAACTCAGTCTCTAATCTATCCAAAACGTGGATGTCGTGTTCTTGATGAAAACCCTAAAGAACCACAATTAAATCCTTGATAGACCAACCCAATTGTGTTTAGGTGAAGGAGAATCAATGGAGATGGAAGGAGAAGGGTTTAGAGGGTCTGCTAGTCATCAGAAATAGTTAGGGTTCGAATGGAGGTGGAAAAAGATGTAAAATCATGTATTTATAAGGTGTAGTCCAGAGGCGAGTCCCGATGGGAAAAATGTGTCCCAAGCAAGAAACCGTTCTCGACTGCAAGATGATCTTTCCCGAGATGGATTCGGTTCTGCCCTTCAAAATATAACATAAGCCAGAATTGACCCATTTTATATTCTTACTTTTAATTATCATAATACCCCTAAAAAATCCACATAAATTCTAGGCCTTAAATTAAGGGCGATATACAATTTGAAGTGTCATAGATGTATTGTGACAATTGATGAATTATGAGAGTAATAAGGATGGCATTTGAAGTGTTTTTTTTATTTATAAAAAAATTGTGATTGTACACGCTTAAAACTGATGGATGAGTTTTTTGTGTTTGTAATTGTGATTGTTATTGATACTCACATGTGATTGATCTTAAAATTGTGAAATGTCAATTTTTAGGGGAAACTCTTTTGAATTTTTGATATATTTTTAGAAATAAAATGACAAATTATAAAAATAAATATACATCTGATTCAAAAGAAATTGATTGAAATTGATAGTGTATAGAGATAGTTGTACCTGGGTAGGGACCTATTATATATGTTCTTTTTAACTATTAAATGTGCTTAAATGTTTTGTACATTATGTGAGGTAAAGGACATGCTGGAGATGCCTTTACTAGAAGCGGTAGAGGACAAGCCGCCGAAAGGGGCACTCAATTGTCTACACTTGATGGAGTCACCATTTGCAAACTTACGAGTAGACAATGGAGGACATAATGCACCACGTTCTGGAGCGTGTTGAGCATTGTGCAATGTAGAACATGTGCCCTTACTACCGTCTATATGCAGTCAGCAGTCAGCCGCCTCCTAAAGATCATATGCGTCTAGATGATGAGCAACTGCCCCCTCCTTGACTTGTATTTTTCATTTATTTTAGTATTATTTAGAAAATATTGGTACAAATTTTTATGTTATTTGAATAAATTCTTGAATTTTAATTTTTAAATACTATTGATATTTATTATATTTAATTATAATATATTTTGCATTTATATATAATATAAATAACAAATTATTGTTATAATATTAATAATAAAATTTTAAATAATATATTATTGAATAAATAACAAAATTAAAAATTTTAAAAAAATATATAATATAATTATAACTATTATTTAAATAATTAATATTTAATATAAATTATTTTTAAAAAAATTAATTATCAGTGACCACATACTGTGGTGGATAATAATAGCAACCACAAAAAGTGGTCGCCACAAATTAATATATTTACTTTTTTACAATAAAATTAAAATAAAATCAGTGACTAGCAACCACAATATGTGGTCTCAAATTTGTCCAAGTTATTTGCCAAATTAGCCACCACAGAGATGTGGTTGTTGATGTAGTCTCTGCTTAGTCTTTTTGGTCTTTCTAATCATAAGTGACCATATACTGTGGTTGTAACCCTGTTTAGCGATTAACATTTCTGAGACCACAAATTATGGTCGCAGTGTGGTCGCTGAAGAGAGTTGCGACCGCATTGATGTAGTGGCTCATCGTAACATTTTTTTTTTTTTCTTTACTAAAACAAAGTCCTTTCTAGTTTGATCTAAGTTTTCCTTTCTAGGATCTTCCACTAACAATTTCTTCTACTTAAGCAGGGATGGTTCATATACGGTACAATCCCTTTATCATGCCTTCTTGTGCAATATTTAAAATGGAGAAAACAATATTCCAGGGCCTTGGCTCAATTTTTTTTCCAGTAAAGATCGAGTTGTTTGGGTTGTATGCTTTTCATGATAAATTGGCAAGAAAAGACTCTTTTATCGCGGTTTATGTGCTTTATCTGCTAGCATATGTACTTTTCGTGGAAAATTCGTAGAAACAGCTGACCATATTCTTCTCCGATGCCATAACTCATGGAAGGTTTGGCGTTTTTCCTTACGCTGGTGGGGTGTGTCTACTGTCATTCCAAGCTCACTCTCTAGCTTCTATTTAATGTGGCAATCATGTGCTCGTGGTAAGCTTCAAAAGGATTTTTGGCACACTTTATTCTTCTAAATAGCTTGAACACTGTGGCTTTGTAGGAATGAGGTGTCTTTCAACAAGAAGCGAACAAAGTCTCATCAAGTTATGATTGCTTTGATCTTTCACCGTGGATGGCTTTGGTTCATTTCTTTCCATCAACATTTCCCTCATTCTATGTATTCTCTTATGATGTCTCCTGTTGTGATCCAATATTGGAGTAAATGCAAGAAATTTTAGCATTGTTTTTGTTCTGTTCAGCCGTTTTGGCTGTTCAGTTTCGCTGAGGCAAGAGCATGTCTTGTTCCAACTTTTGCCTAATCTAGAAAGAAGTTTTATTATTACCTTAATCTTTGATTGATGTGGTTTTTCTTTTCAATTGAATAATAAAATAAATCTTCCACTAACAATTTATCTACTTGAGCACCAATACCTTTCCTAAATCTTTAGGCTCATTCACTCAAAAAAATCTTTGTGACAGAGCCTTTTTCCTTTTTCATCTAATAGTGCTAGTTGTGCATATTGTTCTTCAACTATTGCAATTCTAAAATTTAAATTTCAGGTACAACACAAGGATTGTACTTCGACTTCAATTACAATACAAACTTTAATTATACTATATACCATGGAATAAAGAGTTGCCTATGTTGACATTTCGGCTATACTTTCATAACCTATAAAAAAAAAATGGTATTTATCAGCCTAACCTACCTGATTGATAATCTTCCCAGCGCAATAATGAATAATTTCATTTCAGCACTAAGGTTGATAATACCGTTCCAAAGAGTGAGCCACCATAAAACTATTATAATTTCTCATATGTTCCTGTAGGCTGTAGTAGCATACATAGTTCAGTTTATTTGGGACTTATGCACCATTTTTTTCTTTTTCTTTTTTTTTTTGTCTTAGCCATCTAGACTAGTTTAGCTTTATGCTGAGCAGGCTCGTAAAGGGGGTAAAGAACTTTCTCTTAAATTTAAAAAATGGTTGATATCCATAATTCGAAATTGAAGTATCCGCCTCTCATCCTTATGCACCATTTATTACCGCGAAAAGAAACTACAAAAAGAAAGGGAAATAAGCTGCCATGGTTTTTTTATATATATCTATGGCAAGCCTAGTCTTCTCTTCTTTTACATTCCTTTTTTTTTTTTTTCCTTTTCTTTTTCCTGGGACAAGAAGTCAGAAATTTGACCATCAGCATATTCAGCTAATTAGATGGTTTCTACCACTTAATCTTAATACTATATGAAACAAGCTTATAATTAAACTGGTGTAAAACTAAGACAAATGGATAAATGATTAATAACAAAATGCAAGAGAACAGAAGATTAATATATATACTAAAATGATAACAAGAAAATATGTATAACAGAGAGAGGGAGAGAGAGCGAGAGCGAGAGAGAGAGAGGATATGCTTGGCTCCTCGCACGCCACCGGCAACAGCCAATCCACAAAGAAAGGAATGAACTCTAGCTTGTGGCATACAGGGAGCCAGGCATAGCATTACCCGTTTTCACCTCTTTTATCTTGTATATAAATATTTGTTGAACTAAGTCTTCAATATTATCTCTTTCTTGCTGTCTCCAATGAGAAGATGATATATATGCCTATCTATACATTAATCTCAAGAGAGTAATATATTTAAGATGACAGAATAAGGCGACCAAACAAGGCTCCTTTATATATATATATAATGTCGTAAAGATGGAATTTTCTTTCTTTGTTTTTTTTTTAAAAAGTAAAGAATAATTTCTTGCCATGTGTATAATAAAATTTGAACAGGGATGTGCCCATAATGCCATAATCCACTCTTTCTGAGATCTTTCATTTCAAAATTAAGAAAAATTATTAGTTAAGTAAGGTCTATTAGACCAATTTAATTATATAAGAATATATATTTAATTGTTTTATTTTTATTTTTATATCAATCAATAAAAATAAATCAATTAAATATATATTATTATATAATTGGATTGGTTTATAAATAATATAGTAGATCCGATCTATCTAAAAATTTCTTCAAGACTTAAATCACACCCATTATAGCAACTACCGCTACGCCCACCACCTTTACTTTCCTTTTTCTTTTTTAATTAATTATTTTTAGGTTTGCATTGGGTAGACACATTATAAAGGTCATGGACGAAGACAATGAGAACCCATAGCGGACAGGGCCCCAAGCACAAAAAATTATATATATTCAATAATACATTTCAAAAAAATATATTTTATTTCCAATCATATATGAAATCTCTTTTTATCCTTCTAACCAAATAAAATTTCTTTCAAATTTTTAAGATATTTCATATTCACGGCTCAAAATAAGTAATTTTATTTAAAAAAGAAGAGATCTCTGTTTCCAGAAATATTTTATTTAAGAAAAAAACATCTTTTTGCTTTACTGACAAAAATTCCACCTAAGTTTTTAGGTAAAGAATGCATCATTCCATGTTTTTATCTAAAAGAATATTTAAAAAAAAAAAAAAAACCACCTCCCAGCTGATTTTACTGGGATAGAACTTCCAGATAAAGATTGTCATTTCTACAAGGAATCCTAGGGTCCTCTTTGTCATTATTTTTTTCTTAAATAAGTGTAAGAAAATATGTGTAATTTCTTCACTTCTAAGCTAATAGAGATGCATATGTGCTTGAGTGCTAGCAATTAATTAATGGCTTTATCTTTCACTCCCGAATGATGAAAAGGAATTGGTGATTGGGAATATTGATCTCCCCTTATAGGTTACAATCAACCACACTATTATTTTGACCCTTATATTGTTTCTTCTTTTGCTTTGTCTTTGTCCCTAGCCTATTAATTTCTTATTTGCCTGTTTGTTAACCAAACTCATGTTCATAATTGACTACCAAGCTTTCTATTTTCTAAATCTGGTCTAGTAATAGGATATCATCAATTCCTTTTAACATCTACTTTTAAATAATTTCACTTTCACTTTTTAACTAAAAGTCATGATACAGTATTATTCTATATAAGCGTAACTATATAATTATATTTGTACAATAGCGGAGCTTGATTCCCATTTTTTTAGGTCAAACTAAAAATAGTAACAATTCTAAATTGAAAAAAAAAAAAAATCAACAAAACAACTTTATCTTTAATTGTCATTACCAAAGTTCAATAAAAAAAAGCAAAAAAAAAAAAGGACAATTTACAAATTAGGAAATAAAATAATCTAATTTAGAATTCTACTTTACGTATTTTCAAGGTATTGAAGTCATCAATAATAGAATCTGAATCAAATGTTTCAAAATTTGGGGAGGCATTTAAATAATTTTAATTTGGTATGTGATATTGTTATGATAAAAATTATTATTATAGTGATAATGTAGTGTTTGAAAGTAATGAAATAAGTAATCTTTTTTTTTTTAAATTCAAAATATTTTAAGTAATTTTTATTATTGAGAGCTTCTATATGAATTAAGATCAATGCATTAATTCTTTTTCTTTTATATAAGGGATATTTAATTGAAAATTTGAGTTGGAAAACCCCCACAATTTTAATTATGGTTCGAGTCATACTGAGTTAAAAGCTGATTGATAGTGGAAGTGTTAATTTAAGTACATGACAATCACGTGGTAGAGACATGCATGTTACAATATGACTTTCCAATTTGTAGGTCAAAGATGAAGCCAAAGTGGATGATTGTGTTTCCACAATGCCCCCAACTTTCTACCAAAATTTTGTTGCCTTTGATGCTCCACATATATCCCACTTTGGACGTAAAAAATCTTCATGTAGGTCCCGTTTGAAAGCTCTCTCTGTCTAATAATGCTTCATTTACGCCGAGGTTGAGCCTTTATTTATGGATTTATTTTCTTTATTTCCGGCTTAATTAAGATTTGCCTTATTTCGTAGATGGATCTAGAAATTTTCTCCTGTGGGTAAATTTAATTTAATAGAAAATAACTTAAAAATTAGGGAAAAGTTAAAAAAAACTATACGTAGTTTCACACTTTTACAATTTTAAGTGAGATTTTTTTAGACTAAAAAAAGTCTTGTAGTTTGTGCCATTAGTAAATTTAATTTTTTTTTATCATAATAATAATGTTAGAAAACATTGAGTCTGTGTAATACTTTTACCATTTTAAGTATGCTGAGTTAATGCATATTTTATTACACACTAGCATTAACTCAGCATTTTTAAATATTATTATGATAAAAAAGCTTAAATTTATTAATGATAGAAACCATAAGATCTTTTTTTGCCAAAAAAAAAATTCATAATTGAAATTTCAAAAGTGTGAAATTGCATGTAGTTTTTTGAATTTTTTCTAAAAAATTATATAAAGACAACCAATATATAAAAAATATATAAATTATTATTTAATGAATTACATTAGCAAGCAATATAAAAGCATTCAAACATTAAAAAAAATAATTGGAATCCCTCAAATATATTAATAAAATCAAAATATTTATATAAAAAAATTTAGAATTGGCTCAATTGGTATATTAAATATGAAATAGTTATAACAATGGGGGAGGTCATAGGTTTAATATCTAATCTCTATAAAATGTACCCAAAATATATATATATCTTACAAATTTTATAGTAAAAATAAATTTAAGAAGATATCATATACAATATTGAACTAAATTTGAAAAAATAAACCAAATTAAAAGTTAAATTTTAATTTTTAAGTAATAAAATACACATTTCATATGCTAATGAATAATAATACTATAAATATATGAAATTACTCAAATATCAAATAAGACATATTTTAGGGGGTATGGAGGCAAGTGCCCCCATTAGCCCTACTGTGGATTTATCCCTGCCTTATTTACAAGAGTTGAGATGAAATGATCGGAGTTATTTCTCCTTTAACCAAAAGTTTTGAGTTTAATGGTTGAAAATAAAACCATAAGACATATGTAATCACCTATGTTTATTGATTTTTGCCATTTTACCACATTGATCCATTTTTTGTGTAAGTTACCTCTTATATTTCCTGAATAGAAGCTCCTGTTTGCTCCACTTTGCCACTTAATATTTTTAAAATACGAAAGATCCGGTCACTATATATATGATGACGTGATATGTAGAAAATTCATTGGGTGTGAAATACAAGTGCTATTTTTTGATATGACAATGGACATGTTACAACAAAAATTTGAATTTTTAAATGGTATAATGAACAAAAAACGAAATAAAAAGAAAAATTTGGACAAAAAACCGATCAAATAAACAAAATGACAAAAAATAAATAAATACATGCTGCTAGATGTCTTTTGCAAAAAATAAAAAATAAAAAATGTCTCTTATTATATTTTTCCTAACATTTTCTTCAAACTCTTTATCAACCTAATGATGTCTCTAGGCTTTGTGTACTGGAGAAAAGATATGACTTTTCATTTAAAAACAATGTCGGTTTGAATATAAATCCCCTAGATGTCAAGTTCGAATTAAAGTTTCAAGCTGATCAATTTTGAATTCTTCAGCAATTTCATTTTTGAGAATTACTTCTTCTAGTTGCTCACAGCTTCTTAAATGGATTGATAAACACGTGTATTTGTAGCACACAACTTAAGTTGGGCTAATATATAATTTTGCCCCTTAATTTGTTTAAAAATGAATTGACATTTTAAACTTTTTGACTGATCTATCCCATATAGGCTTAATAAATTTGTATGTTTCTCGCTCTTAATTCTCATTAATGATTACCACTAAAAATAAAAAAAACACTATTTATCCCAATTATTTTTTTATCAATTTTTGCGGAATATACATTTAAGTATTTCTATTTTATTAATTTACTAATTAATGTTGTTCAATCTAATGAAAATAATACAAGATGATACAAAATAAATTGGAATATGGAGCATAATTGCTAATTAAAATATTGAGATGAATGCTACAAAGACCTTTTTTTAGACACTTTCCAACATCTTTTGATTAGTTGATAACTTTAGAAAAATTTTTTAAAAATAAAAATTTCTTATTTTCTCTTTTTACCAACCAATAAAAAAATAAATGTTAAAAAATGTCCATAGCAATCCTCAAAATATCTATATTTATTTAAAATATCCATATTTATTTGAAGTTATCCCTCATCTTTAATGTCCTTCGAATCTTTTCTCCTCAGATAAAAATGGCTACGGAGGTAGAATACGTAGTAAGCAATGAAAGCATAGGAAATTAACACAAAATATAAAAAACAATGCAAAGAATAAATTGAAATAAAAATAGTTGATTGACATGTAAAAGATGATTAAAATTACATAACACATGCTTTTCTAGAGTGATTCAGTTGACTAGGAAAGTAACTCTAATATAACTAAAGCTCTATCAAGATAGGAAAATCAACTAACCTTAATTTATCTAAAATATTAAAAATGAAAAATTAAATCCGATTTTATCTTGATGGGAAATTTTTAAAGGGTGTTAATACTTTCTTATTCTTTGAGCAAATCAGTTAGATAATTAATACCAGTTTTTTTATTATAGGAAAAATTACATAAAAAATTCTAAATCTTACCAAATTTTACAATTATATATAAATTTTTATCTTCATTTTAATTATATGAATTTTCATTTTTTTAATACAATTCTAGCTTATGTGTTTCAAAACCTAGTTCTGAACCTATATGGATTTGATGTGGCAATTGCATGACCTGTAACATCATTAACCGTCCATACATGTATTATCACATGTATTCCATTTGAATATATTCATTTTATAAATGTCATTCACATGAAACACATGCATATACATAAATTTTAGCTTAAACATGTTCACGAGATAGACTTGCAATGGACATTAGAAATAAAATTAAATAAAATAATTAAATGGATATAAATGAAATTTTGGTATAGTTAAATTAATTAAAGTAGATATGTGATTAGATGATATTTTTGGCATTGACTAGTTACATGTGAAAATGTATAATAATAATAATAATAATAATAATAATAATAATAATAATAATAATAATAATAAATTAGTTAAATTAATTAAATGACAGAAAATTAAAACAAAAAAAGAAAGTGGACAAAAGAAAATGAGAGAGTCTGTTTACTAGCATAAAAATTTGTCTTTGATCTTCTCTTACCATTAGTTTCTCCCTTCTCTTCTCTCCATTTTCTTCCATTTCTTCTTAAAGTTCGGTCATAAATTGGTCCACTGGTGAGTTAATTATTCATTTCTTTATTGCTAATATTGATTTAAGTGTTTTTGGATCAAGGTTTAGAAAGTGGAAAGTGACTATATCACTTATGAAATTCTGTTTTGAGGGCAGAAAGTTTAAACCCCATCTTCTTCATATTAGAAACCAAATCTGAGGAAGTTGAAAACATCAAACTTATAGGTGATTGTCTTAGATTTATAGCTATGTAAATATTTTTGCATGATTTGGTGTTTGTAAAAAGATATTGGCATATGATTGGAACTAGTTCGGTTGTACAATCTAGCTAAATCATCTACTGTTTTGATTATTTTCTATATGATAGAGTTAGTATTTGAGAAATCTTAAAACATGAAAGTTGTAAATATCTGTATGATCTAGTTGTATACTAAATTTCAGGACCATATGGCTGTTGGATGTTGAGTTATGGTATCTGTTCCATAGTTAAGCTGCCTGCTTAGTGCCTAGTGTAGGTCCAGCAAATTATTTTCCCATTTTGAACTTCTTATAGACATAATATGTAAATTGTCAAAAAATGAAACTTTTAGGTATATGTCTTAGATAAATTTTAGTACAAATATTGTTAATCTTAGGGTGATTGATCTCTATTTTGATTTTAACAATCAAATTAAATGCTACTAATGTCTTCATCCAATGTTGTTTTGATAGTGTACAAAGTTTCAAGTCAATTGGATTTGATTTGCTTATTGAACAAATCAAACATTTTCTGGAGACACATAACTCCCAACCGGGACAATATATGTCCTAACCGGGAAAACACTTCATTCTTATGTTTCAAAATTTCAGTAGCAAATGCAGATGGGACAGGTAAATTCCCGACCGAGACTTGAGTACAGACTAGAAAAATAAATTTCCCGACTGGGACATTTGATTGATACTAGTCGTTAAAGAGCCGTTGAAGAAAAGAACAAATCTAAGATTGCAACGTGTAAGGCTCCAATGGATATATGAATTTCCTGACCGGGAAACTGTCTCTGTCAGATAACTTTAAGTCAATCTTTTTTAGAGTGTTAGAAATAATTTTGGTACCATATGTAACTGCTACTTGGAAGGTAAACACTATAAATAGACCTCTAAATGGCCTTAGAACATAAGAGCTTGATTTTAAGTGTGCCAAAACTCTTGCAATTTTAATTCTCATCTCTTTTGTAAGAAAGGTTGAAGTGTTAACCTTAAACACTTAGGTATAGGTTGTAAGAGTGATCATAGTGAGAAAAACTCTTGTTTGGATTGTATGTGAGCGTATTCAAAACACAAGAAATTGGTTGTTGTGTGAGCCATTAAAACATAAGAGATTTGGGTTCGGCGTGAGCCTTGAGAAAATACTTAATTGTGGGTGAGCTAGGAAAACTCTATAGTTGTGAGTTAGCTAGAAAACTCTCTTGTAATCTCAAGTTGAGATAGTAGAACTCCCAATTGCGGTTGGGGAGAGGACTAGGTTTATTAATATCCGAACCTCTATAAATCCTTATGTGTAATCTTCTCTTGCTCCTCTA
>CATIWF010080022.1:0-31732 GCA_949630135.1 Balakata baccata | reverse complement strand
TCTTTAAAAAAAGTATAACATGAAATATCCATATAAATTTTAATAAAAAAAATTAGTTATAATACACAGTGAGTAAAATTGAAATTTATCTGATGTGAATATTACATTTAATTTTATTTTTATTAAAATTTATTTGATGTGAATATTTTATATCACACTTATATGTTAGGGAGACTAACATTTAAATAAAGAAGTACTATTTAGTTACAAAATAAAAATTAAGATAATTTTATGTTATAAATAATTTTTTACATACTGAATTGTTATGAATTAAATAATTAAGATACTTTTATATTATAAATAATTTTTTATTTATTAAATTATTACGAATTATATAATTGTAACATTCTGAAAAGTTGCCGATATTAACATAATACTCGAAGCTAAGTACACATCCCGATGTGGACATCTGGCATGTAACTTTTTGCTTGGTATTATGTGGTACAACACTGGAGCAGCCGCATCACAATTTTGCTTTGGACTCAATTAAATTCGCCGAAAGTGACACTTATGCAGAAAAATAGTTTAGTGATTAAAAGTTTTGTGCAAAAAAATTATAAAAGTTATTTTATGGCAAATAATATAAAGTTGGGTGATAGTAGGTAAAATTAATCCTTAATAAGCTTTTAGCTTTATAGAATAGATAAAAAATATAATAACTATTCCATCTGAAATAGTTATTTCATATTTAAATTTAATAAAAAAATAGTTATTTTATAAAATAGTTATTTTTCAATTTTATGAAATATACATTTTATGTTAAAGTAAAGAATGATTATTTCATAACTTAAAGAATACTACTCTTCTCACCACTTTCGCTACAGTCCATCCATCACTATTTATTCATTTATCACCATCACTAAGTACCACCACTTATCCACCACTTCACCACCATCACCACCACTATTATTTATCACTACTCACTCATCTACCACCACTATATATGTTAATATCTAATATATTAAATTATAATTAATCTAGACTTATGAATCAAAGCATGGAATAATAATTATTTAGAAATATTTATTCTAAGAATACATATTATGTTCCTTAAAAATTAAAATTCTATTCCATACTACTCTATTTCATAAACCCCTTAGATCCACATCTTAAGAGCCTATCATAGGATTATTGTAATATGTTTGTGTTATGATCATTTTTGCTCAATATGATGGTCCAAAAACTATTATATTGACTAAATCGAATCATAATATTTTGGTTCAGTTCGATTCCAATAATGGTTTGATTGGTTATATTGTCCTTGTATCCATTTTGATTTGTTTGCTTTAGTTGAATTAAAATGAACCGACCAGACGCTCGCCTATCAGCCCAAAAAAATAGAGTTGGGTTGGCAATTTTTTGTTGATTTTGTCTACAGACTCTGTCAATGCAAAAATTTTTCTATTTCGGCTACACGAGCCTTCCTCTTACACCACTTTTTTTTTTTTTTTAGATGGTTGTCTGTCTGAAGTGCGGGGATAAGGGTGATGTGAGATGTCTTCTATACTGCATAAAGTGTAAGGATTCTGCAGAGCACAGGTATTGTTTGGACACTATGCCAAGCAAAGGTGATAAGAATGTCATATGGACATGTGAAGAATGCGTTCCAAGAGATGCTAAGCCTAGTCGTCCCTGCAGGCCATCAATCAAAAGTGAACGCATTAATCAAGCTGTTGAAACTAGATTGAATAGAATTAAGATGCAAAGGCAGATGTATATGTCTTGGGTAAGTGTGCGTGCGCACCCAGATGCAGAGAGTTTCACTAATGCAAAGCAGCCTACAGATGATTCTTGCCTAGAAGAAGGGGAGATTGAAAGGCTGTCCTCTTCTCATAATGCTGGAAATGAAGAGTTCAAACAGCGAAAGAGGAGGTTGGTACTTGAAGAAGATGGTGGTTCGGATGAAGAGTCTGAATCTGTTAAATGCACTGAAAGTGATTCTTCTCAATTGGTTAAAGATGTCAACACTTATTCTTCATTGGATATACTACACACATCATATTCAGAAATCAACCGATATATACGTGCTCAACCAATTCAAGATCCCATTTGGAGGTAAGATTTTTCTTTCACTTTTTTTTCCCCCCTGAAAAATTAAACTTAAAGTTCGTGAAGTTGCAGTAGAACAGTAACTGTAAATTGCTAAAGAAAAAAACATAATAGAACAATAGCTTTAATTTGCTATAGACCAAACATAAGATTAAAACATGCAAAAGTTGAATAAATGGATATTGGGTCTAATTCATTCCAAAATCTAGTTCAAAGAATGAGAAATATCTAAGCCGTTATAAAAAGCACATGTATTCTCAATAGCAAATTGTTCTAAATCGTACTAACAACACATAAATAAAGAAGAAATAGAAGGATAAATACAATGTTAAGAATTTAGAGAGAAATTAATTAACTTAAATAAATTTAAAGGAGAGTTTGAAGTAAAACAAAATACAAAACTAATATTTTCTTCTTTTTCACTTACTCTCTCTTTCACACACTTTACAGTAGAACACTAATTTATAGGGGTAAATTTTTATCTTGGCAATAATGCATAACAGAAATTATGACAGAAATTATGCCCTTAATTTATGTAACAAAAATGTTTTATTATATGTTTTAGAGGTTATGTCACATCACCGTATACATGTAATATAAATTTCTTTAAAGAATATATATATATATTTGCGAGTACTTTGATAAATATTTTTAGATAGTGTTTGAAATTACTATCAAGTATTTAAAAAAAAAAGCAGATTTTGAATTTTTTTATTTAATTAACTGATTTTTTAATTTTTTATAAACTACTTTTTTCAAATCTATTTTTGTAAAAAATATTTATTTATCTGCTTTTATTCAAAAATAATTTTCAAAATTAAAAAAAGTTAAAAATATAAAAAAAAATTTTGAAAATTATTTTTTCCAAACACAATGTCAAATGAGATCTTAAAAGAAAATTATTCCATGTTATTATCATAGTGAAACCTTTATCAAAGTCATTGAAATACAAAACAAAATCCATTGAAATAATTTTTTTAAAACTATTGTATATTTTATATAGACGGTGATGTGGATTATTATATAATAGATCTGGATCATATAGCAATATGGATATGAGTCCGCATTTTTAAAAAAATACGATAGTAATTTTATAAATGTGTAAATTCATTATTATTTGTATTCAGGTTCATTTATAATATATTCTATATTCATTATTATTTAACTGTATGTTCATTATTATTTTACTGCATATTCATATATTTGCAAGCATATTCATTATTATTTGAAATTAAATTCATTTAGAATATACTTTATATTCATTATTATTTAACAGTATATTCATTATTATTCTACTGTATATGCATTATTAATTTCATAAACTTCATTATTATTTAATTGCATGTTGCTACATGAATAGAGATTCATACAAATAATAATAAATATATTCTATGTAGCTATATAAACACAGATGTATTGAATAATTTATCGTGTGATGTGACATTTAACTATCAAATATATTTTATGTAATCAGCAATGTGACATCTAATTAGTAATGATAGCCTATAAAACTGTAAAAAAAAAAAAAGTAAAGAGATATTACTGTTACATGAATGAAAGTTGAGGAATATTAGTTTTTACAAATTAACATTGGAGAGCATTTTGAATTAGGCCCTAATTTATAGAAAGAGTCCTCATTCTCAACCATAAATTTAACCCAACTCTCGTTACAAAAAAAAAAAAAATGCTAAAATAGTTACCGCATTTAGTTATCACTCGCGACCACATAGTAACCAAAAAAAATATAAAATTAACAGCTATTATTTAGTTACTACACATCAGCGACCACAGAAAGTGGTAGCTAAATCTGGTGCTTTTTCTTGCAAAAAATTTAGAGACCACATTGTGGTCGCTAATAACTACCACAAGTATTGTCTTGCGGTAGCTATTATCGACCACAAATGTGGTTACTAATAGCTATTTCAACAAGATGTGGCTTAAGGAAAATCAGTTATTTTTAATACAAATCCCTATACTTATTATGCTTCAGCACCGGGCTTGTGACCCATAAACATTATATTAGTAGTTAAAAGCTCCATAAACAGATATACAATTGCTTTTTCTGTGTGCCTAACTCTTTTTTATTTTTAGGGGATGTTTGAGTATCCAAAACAGGAAGAATCCTACTGTCATTGGAATTGTGGTCCATTTGTCAACTAAAGCCTGTGAAAAAGTGAAGAAAGCTGTAAAAGAACTCCCAATGCTGCTGAATATGCTGATATATTCCAGATCTGATGCATGGCCCCTGAAATTTCAGATTGAACCACCAACTGATGAAAGTATTGCTCTTTATCTTTTTCCTGAGCATGAAAGGTTGCCTCTTGCTTTGATGTTGTTTGATTCTGCTACTTCTTCCCACTTCTCTGAGAGTTTTTTCTCCTCTTTTTGATTATTTTATTCTGTAACAGGGATGAAAAACTTTTCGACGACCTGATGGATGACATGATTGCTCATGACCAAGCTCTTAAGGCAGTCTTGAACACTGGAGTTTTTTTGTCTACTCTTCTCGGGAACTACCTCCAGATCATTGGCGTAAGCTTAAATTTTTCTTCTGGAATTTTAGATTAATTGATATGTCTTGAACTTCGTTATATCCTGACAGATAGTGATATGCAGGTTTCTGCAGGAAGTATTACCTGTGGGGTGTGTTTAAACCAACTAACTTGTCTTGCTCCATCCCATTATGCTCAAATTAGCCCTTATTTTAATTAAATGTCTCGAGTTGGAGCGCCAAATTTAAAACTTAAAGAGGTAATAGTTTATTATTAATGGGTCTAGTTATGCTCAAATTAACCTTTATTTTAATTAAATGTTTCGAGTTGGAACACTGAATTTAAAACTTAGAGGTAATGGTTTATTATTAATGGATCTATTTGGTGCAAATCAATATTATAGATAGTAGATAATAAAGATGAGAAAAGAATAGATGATGCTGATAAATGAATGTTACAGGCTTGTCTTAGTGCTAAGCTAATTTGTACTTGTTAGCACATCATTCCATTGTACTCAGTCTTCATTACAACAAACAGGAGTAAGTAATTCTGCTTTCCTATTCATTTTTGTACACGATACAATTCAGTTTTCACATGTAGGTGATAGGAGGTTTTTGCATGCCCAATGCTATGCGACTACGACACCCTTAAAGTCCAGTCATGTCCATTGTTGATATATATACACAATCAAGACAGCAATGAGTAGTGTCTTTTTTTCAGACTCAACTACTCAATCCTAGAACGATTCGAGAGTCGGACTTGGATTTTTGTCGGGGAAAGTGTTAGGCAACTTAATTTTTCCTAGCCATTGTAATCGAGCTTTACTCTTTTTTTTTTTTTTAATTGTTTTTTAGGTTACGTTTTGTGGATTTGTTCCCTTAATGACTTTAATTATTTTAATTGGGTCTAACATGTAAATACACCATCAAATTTGTCAATGGTTCCGTAACTCCGAATTACCGAATCAAACCATTAAATTTGGTAACCGATTACTGTTCTAAAAAAATTTGATTCAGTAAACAGTAGTAAGATTTGAACTATTTCAGTTATTCAATAACTTATTGTGGTATTTAATTACTGAATTTTATGTCTTTAATTTTAGGTTTATTTTAAATTTTTATAATTTTATTATGATATTTGTATTTGTCAAAAATATATTTTTATTTCAAAAAACATGTTATTTTATGGCATTTTTAATTTATGATATATTTTTATTTATACAGTAATTTTTATTATAATTAAATAAGTTAAGAAATTTAATAAATTTAAATAAATGAAATATTAAAATTCAGTAAAAATTTCGGTTATTTAGATAATAACCGAAATTTTGAATTCGGTAACCGAATTTTTTATTCGGTTCGGTAATTGGTGAAGGTTTTTTGAAAATTTTGGTATTTAGCTACCGGAATTTTTTTTATATGATTTACGATTCGAAAATCCTTATGAAGGACAAAAATATTGCACAGCCATAGTGCATAGAGCAGGCCACTGACACGATAGATAAGAAGCATTAAATAAGCATACAGTTTAAGCGCGGCTCCTGATGACTAACGTGAACAACTAGCCATAATCATGACCTGACAAAACCGGCTTGAGCCATAATGTGCAAGAAAGTGATTAGAGGTATAACAAAGGAAAAGTTTATAAAAACCTCAAGCAATATACCTAAGGGGCATGTTAACTCTTGATCTCTCTAGTTATATTTCTCTTCACTTTTTCCTCTTACAACAATCTCTGCCCGGGTGGTGGGGATCTTCATTGTCAAATATCTGATGTTTGTGGACGTACAGGAGTAGTGGAGAAATGAGCGTCCCAAAATTACATTGTAAGGGAAAGGGATATCCACAATCATGAAGTTCACGAGGAATTTTTTGTACCTCTCATCCGTACCAATTTGTATCTTTAGCCAAACTGATCCCTCGACTGGAACTGGTTGTTCCCCCAATCCCACGAGCGGTAAAGAGATTGGCTTGAGGTCAGAGACAGACCCCTTTAAGGCACGAAAAACAATGAGCATCAGAAGATTCACTGCACTTCTATTGTCAACTAGGAACCTTCTCACTAGTATATTATGGATACGACCTTCTATGACCAGCTCATCATCTTGATCATGAGGCAACCAAAGACCATCTTGAGAAGAGAAACTGACTAGGGCTAGATGGCTCTGGCTATTGACGATATGAACACTTCTTTTTCGTTTCCCGGGTACCTGTCTGGACGAGTTGACTCCGCCAATAATGATATTGATTAGAGCTGACGATTCTTCCCTTGGCTCATTTGGTTTGGCTTCAGGTTGCGAGGTTGCTTGTGGCCCTGGCCTTTCATGCTAGACTTTTGATTGCACAAACTGCCTCATCGATCCCTTTTGTATGAGGAGCTCAATCTCCTCACGGAGTTGCCAGCATTTCTCAGTATCATAGTCGTGATCCCTCTGAAAGTCACAATATCTGCTCTAGTCTCTTTTCTCAGGATGCTTGGGATTTAGCTTACTAGGCCATCTTAATGATTCTCCAGCATGCCTGGCGGCTATCAATACTTCCCCTCTGGAGACGTTCAGAGGAGTGTATTTTTTTTCAAAGAGATGGGGATGATCTTGATATCCCCTTCTTCTTTCTGGATGTCCCTGATATGGTGGCGGATCATGCCGTTCACTCTTGTTGGAATGGCTAGCTCCAAAGGGAGGATCTCATCAGTCAAAAGATCGTGCCACCGATGGTATCCGCAACTCAGGGGCATCACCATCCACTTTCATGGTTTCATCTAGTTGGATGTGTTGTTTGGCACAGATCATGAGGTCAGAGAAAGTGTGGGGGCCGTCAAGGTTTAGTGAGTTGTATAGAAGGTTGGATATGGTTCCTACTGTGAATGCTCTAATTGCAACATTATGGTCCAAGTCTTCTACCAAGACGGCTTCCTTATTGAAATGTTCGACATATTCCCTTAGTGTTTCCTCCTTCTTTTAATATACTTTTTGGAGATCCACTAATACTTTGCGAATACACATACTAGTGACAAAATGCGTATTAAAGAGTTGGACCAGTTCTAATTCAAGAAAGGGATCAAGCGGAAAGAACCTTCCTATGTGGCTATTCCCATTTTTAGAGAACCAAAAGAGGATGCGAGAGTTCCTAACAAATTGAGCCAGTATTTAGGGAATATGCTGATATCATGCTAGAAAAATTGCCTAACACCTTGCTCCCACAAAGAGAGGTAGATCATGAGATTGAGCATCACAAAAATGGCCAAGCCATTATAGAACTTTCGTGTGGGAAGGGGGCAACCCATAAGGTGAACAGACTTGTCAAGCATCCGATCCAAGCAACTAGTCTAATTGGTGACTAGTCACTCCCCCCTTACACAATGTCATGAACCCGCACACTTGGGACCGTGTAGTGCTCACTTAGGTCGCATTCAAGCAAGCCACCCAAGGGTTATTCCTCTAATTCTGCATATAAGATGGGACAAGGGTTAGATTTGGGCTAACGACCAAATAACCGATAGCATTTGCAGGTATGGTATGATAGCGTAATCAAGATAACACATAAATACAACAAATGATCATATAAACACTGCATCATATCAAAGAGGCACAACCACACAAAGAAAGGCACAGAAATGAGTAGAAATCGGGTTAGTATTTCATTATATTCGATTGAGAATTACAAAGATGGCCAAACCATTATAGAACATTCGTATGGGTAGGGGGGCAACCCATAAGACGATCGGGCCTATCAAGCATTCAATCCGAGCAACTAATCCAATTGGTGACTAGTCACGCCCCCCTTAGACTCTCCCTCACTCAAATAGTTGACGTCTTTATCGATTGAGTCTTTAAAAAGATGTCGATCTGTGGGCTAGAGGAGGATAAGTTTTCGGCTTTTTCCCAAGTAGTCTCTTCATCGCTTTAGCCTTTCCACTTGACTAAGTATTCTTTGAATTGTCGCCGGTTAGATAACTACATGCGTTTTGCTAGAATCTCTTTCACTTCTTTATTGGTAGGTGGTTGTTTACTGATGGTCGGTCTGATTGTTTTGCTGCCATTGGCATCTTCCTTGTCTTGATGGTATGGCTTCAAGTTGCTGACATGAAACACAAGATGAACTTGCATCCATTCTAGTGGCTTAATCTTATAAGAAACTCCCACTTTAGCAACAATAGGCACTAGACCTTCATATCTCCTCACTAATCTTCTATCTCTATTACGAAAAAACTACAATTGTTCTGGCAGTACATATCTTCCACTTAAAATTGTTGAGGTCGTCAATTTTCATTGACCCATTTCTTCATTCTTTAGGAGGCTTTATCTAGATATGCTCTTGCAATCTCTTCATTCTGCTTCCACTCTTTTGTGAAAAGGAAGGCCTTTGGGTTCTTGCCTTTGTATGATACATCAAGAGTATAGGGTACTAGAGGTTGCTGACCTGTAACAATCTCAAAAGGACTTTTGTTAGTAGTGGAGCTCTTCTGGCAATTGAAACAAAATTAGGCCACATCAAGTAAAGATGGCCAATTCTTCTAGCTAGAATTGACGAAGTATCGCAGATATTCTTCAAAGAAAGGCACATATATGAGTAGAAATCTGGCTAGTATTTCATTATATTCAATTAAGCATTACAAAGATGGTCAAGCCATTATAGAATGTTCATGTGGGTAGGGGAGTAACCCACAAGGCGAACGGGTTCGTCAAGCATCCGATCTGTCAAAAGAGTGTATACAGCTTGGTTTGAGGCCTTGATACCATTGCTGAGCTAAACAGACCAGTGTAGTCGAAAAAACTTTGCATAGTACTGAGCCTTGGTTGGTGTACAAAGCCATAGTAGTTCAAAACTGAGAAACATGACTTTGGGACTATCCGAAATCGTCATAAATAGGTAGGCGTGGCAATTTGATGTCTGGAAAAGGATCTTGCATCAAATGACTAGCCAAGGATGAGGTATTCCGGAGACTATAATCGAAGTCTCTTGATGAGAGTTGAAATTCTTTTAGGAGATCTTTTACTGTGTGATACAAGTCGATTTTAGTGATGAATGTTTCCTAGGCAGCAGGTAGAGTTTGGTGAGTGTATTGGCAAAAGATTTGTCTCTAGTATAGGTGAAAATTTCTTCATGCTCATCTTAGTGGTGTTAGGAAGGGGTTAGTGTTTGGTTTTTGAGTGTGACTACGTCTTATTTCATTTCATTGATGGTGGCTATAAGTTGTTGCAAAACGTGGAAAATGTCTGTGGTGGGATTGGGTATAGGTCTAATAGTAAGATGGTTTAGGGCGAGATTTAAGTTGCGGGGGATATCAAGGTGTCACTAGGATTAGCGATGGTGAACTAGGGAGTTCCATTCAAGGTCTTCAAACTTAGTCCTCCTACGGGTGTTTCGTCAGCTATTGTCCACGCTCACCGCATCAATGATAACTTCTACCTCCGTAGCTAGTTATCTTTGCATGGCTGAAATAATAAGACCTGATCGGAGGATAATTCCGGTGAAGCCCTTCCGATGCTTAAGTTAGTAAGAGGAAAAAGTGAAGAGAAATATAACTAGAGAGATCAAAAGTTAACCTGCCTCTTAGGTATGTTCCTGGGGTTTTTAAAATCTTTTCCTTTGTCATACGCTTAATCCCTTTCTAGCACAATATGGCTCAAGCTGGTTCTGTTAGGTCATAATTATGGCTAGCTATTCACGTTAATCATCAGGTATCGCGCTTGAGTTGTATGCTCTTTTAATGTTTCTTACCTGTCATGTCAATACCCTACTTTATGCACTGTGGCTGTGTAGTATTTTTGTCATTCACAAGGATCTTCAGATCGTGAATCATAAGGATCAGTGATGTCGTTTCACGGGATCATAAGATCCATAGATTATGAGATCATGGGATCTTGTCTGATTGTAGTGTCTCCTTATAGGATCGATGGATCATAAGATCGTGGATCGGGAGATCACCATCTAGTGGGATTACATATTGTCGCGGATCGTGGGATTTTTACCTTATTTCTGTAGCGTCTCCTTTTGGGATAGATGAATCATAAGATCGTAGATCAAGGGGTCACCTTCTAGTGGGATTATATCTTGTCATGGATCGTGGGATCTTTATCTGACTTTGTAGTGTGTCCTTCTGGGATCGATGGATCATACGATCGTGGATCAGGAGATCACAATGTAGCCAGATTACCTCTTGTCATCACTAAGTAAACAAGGTTGGACATTAATCACTAATCCACATACTCTAATGGTTCATATTTTAAAGCTCAGTACTATTCTTCAAACTCATTCCTTGAAGTGAAGATCTGCAACAATCTTAGCTATGTTTGGTGTAGCATCATGACATCTCAGGACTTATTAAGAATTGGTTGTCATCATAGAATAAGTGATGGATTGAATATCAGTATCTAGAAGGAAGCTTGGCTACCTGATTTGGATAGTGGTAATGTTGTTATAGTTGTGGATGAAAGCCTTGAGAACATTAAAGTTTGTTCTTCATATAGATGGATAGATTGGCATGTGATGAGGATGTGATTGGTGATATCTTTTGTGAGAGGGATAAGTCTTTGATTATGCCTATTCCCCTCAATAGGCATAGAAAAGAAAATGATTAGTATTAGTGTCGGGAGAAGAAGGATATTTACACAGTGAAGAGCGCATACAGGCTCTTAATTTTTGACAGGGGGCAGCTGAAGATTCAACTTTAAGAAGTATGTGGAACAAAATCTGGGCTTTTTAGGTACCACCAAAAGTTAAGTCTTTGGTATGGCGTGCATGCTCTGGTTGTCTCCCAATTACGAAACAACTAGTGAAGAGACGTGTGCATGTTTATAATATGTGTCCCACATGTCATAGAGAAGGAGAGTCAGATTTTCACCATTTTGTATCTTGTATGTTTGCTGAAAGTGTGGTTGTCCTCAACTGTGTTATGTCAGGGAGGCAACTTAGATTGTCACGGGTTGGTGGCAAAACATTTTCCATCGCTGTTCATCTGAGGATTGGAGTACAATAGCAATGCTAATGCGGGTAATCTGGAATAATTGTGATTACCAAGTGTGGCGCTTTAAAGGTAAATCAATGCTCCCAACTTATTTTTTATGCTATGAATATGCTGAGTAACTAGATGCGTGCCTAGACCAGTTCTACTGTACATTGCCACAATGTAACTGCTTGGTCTTCAAAGTGGTTTAAACCATTAGAAGGCTTTATTACCTGGAACGTTGATGAGGCAGTATTTACGAACATAGGACAAGTAGGCTTTGGCTGGATTTTAAGGGACTACACTGGTTCTTTTATTATTGCTTGCTCATTGCCAAGTAATGTGGCTAATGATTTTAAAAGCGATGTGTCTCTAAAAAGCACTTGGTTGTTATATGAAAAAGGGAGGAGTCATGTCTTTGTGGAGATGAATGCTCCGATTATGGCTCTAGACTTAAATACAAGTTGTTATGTGTCATCTCCTTTAGTTAGAATTATTGATGATTGTAAGGTTTTAAATTCAAAAATTTCTATTTGCAAGGTTTCGTATGTTAGGAGATCAACGAATCAGACCGCTCATACTTGTGCAAGGGTGTGTGTGTGTGTGTATATATATATATATTATCGAAACACAAATTGAATCAAAATCAGGGTGTACACAGTTTGGTCCAATTCGGAGATTGCAAAATTTTTAGAACTGTATTGAAATATTGAATATTTTTAAATATAAGTATTGTATCGTATTATATTACCAAAAATAAATGTCTGTATTGTATTGTTCAATAAATTCGAAACAGTTCAATACAGTTTTTCGGTTCTTTCAGTACTAAGAAGTACAATACAATACAATAAAAATAGTTTTGTACTTGAATAATATAATAAATATAAATATAAAAATCTGACCGCAAAAGCAAAACTTGATACGAAAAGTTCATAATTTCATACAACATTGACACTGTAATGAATTCTTTAAAATGTTCATGTTTAATTAAAGTTCTTCTACCTGTTTATTGATCAAATATAAAGTTTTTTTTTTAAGTTTTATATTTAGAAGTTTTAAATTTTTATAAGAAATGTACTAGACTAGATGATAATAAAAAAAATGTATATTATTAAACTAGAAGATTAAAAAAGGATATAATTAAATATGAATGATTACAAATAATATAACTAATATAATTAAAATAATAAGGAAAATGATATTAGTGGTTGAATATATATGATTAATGTAAATTTATATATTTAAAGATTTATATGATGAAAGAAAATGTTATCAATGGTTGTTAAAATTTATATGATAAAGGTGTCATGGACCCATATAAATTATTTATTAATAAAACTTAGATAAGTATATAAGTTTAATGTAAAATAATTATCTTAATAAGAAAAAATATAACATACCATAGAATTAATATAATTAAGAAAAATGATATCAATTATTGCTAAAATTTATGTAATAAATGTATTACAGACTCGTATATTATATATTAATAAAATTTAGATTTGTACATAAGTTTAATATAATATAATTGTTTTGATGAGAAAATAATATGATATATCTGAAAATTAATATAATTAAGGAAAAAAAATATTAGTAGTTGCTAAATTTTATATAATAAATGTATCATAATCTGTGCATATTATTTATTAGTAAAATTTAGATTAGTATAAAGTTTAATATAATTTAATTATATTGGTAAAAATAATATAAATATATATTGTAAGCTAATTTAAATAGCAATTTAATTAAAGTGAAAGTACATGATTGTATTAATAGTAAAGAAAATTTATTGAATTGATTGTAAACTTAGTTTAAATTCTTATAGAAATTATATATATTCCATGTTTATATCACCATCATAAAATTTTCAATTATTTGAAGTAATTACTATTATAAATGTCATATCAGCTTTATTATTATTGAATTTTATTGAATTAAAATTATATATAATTATAAATTTAAGTTATATTAGATTTGTATAATAAAACTATAGAAGTTATAAATAATTTTATATTTAATTTATTTAATTCTTATTAGTTATTATATATACTAAATTTTCAATATTTATATCGGTTCTTTCGGTATAATTCGGTTTCAGAACAATTTTCGGTCTAGATATCACTAAAAAATCCAGGTTCATCAAAATTAAAGTCAACAGTCCAATTCAGTTCAGCTCTAGTAAAAAAAATTAATGGTATAGTTCAGTTTTAAATATTTTTTCTTAATTTTTCAGTCCAATTCAGAAAGATCTACAATCCGTATACACTCTCAATTAGAATCAAGAGTATCAAGAATATCCATTTTTCAAAATATTCTATAGAAATTCCCTTGCCTAAGTTAGAGTATCTCCAATAAGAATTATTTCATAAAAAAGGTCTCTAATAAACTTGTAGCTTTAAAATTTAGAGTAAATAGTGAGTTCAACTATCTTTTCGATCGCAAAAGTCAAATTTTACTCTCTATTCTAATTATAATTAATACATATATATTTTCTATTCATATTTCTCAAAAAATACTATTCTCTTTTTTTTATAATAAAAGTCATTTATTTTTTTATTTTAATAAATATTATTTTGTATATATGTGATAAAATAAAATAAAGAGTAAAAATAGAAATAGTTTATTAGATTTATAAAAAATATTTTACTCTTTATATTTAAAGATGTTTTACGATATTTTTTATTCTATATAATATACTCTTTAAAATAAAGAATATTGTTAAAAATAGTCTTAGAGGTGATAATTGATTGAAAGATTACGATTTTTAGTACCATATACTTGACTCTATTCCAACTATCGTTTTAGATTTTTTTTACGAAGATTAAAAATAATATTTAATGAGCATAATTATAGATAATATTGTAAAATAGAACTGGCACTACCAGTTCAACCAGTTTTACTGGACCCTAGACTAGTCGGTTTAGTATTGAATCCGAAGTGACATCTGTCTGGCCAGGGAACTAGAGATCTAACCAAGTTAACAGGTAACCGGTTGATCCGGTCCAGGTGGAATGGTTTTGGCAGGCTGGAAATCCCTTGTAAAATGGTGAATTTATTTATATAATTTTTACAAATTTCTATAGGTGATCTTCACTGAATCATTATTTATAAAATTATTTATATATATTTTCCGTTATTAATATACATTAAATATTCATATAAATTATTTTATTTATATCAAAAATATATCTTAATTAAAAAATAAATGCATGTTGAATATTTTAAAAAATTATTATTAATTTAAAAAATTAAAGAATATACAAATAAATTATTTTTTAAGATTATACAATATAGAGTATTATAGTTTTAATTATATTTATACATTAATTTGAATTTGAATATTTAACATTTTGAATATATTATTGATTATAAAATATATTTAATGTAAGTATTTTTCACATTTTATTATTTATAAAACATTTTAAATATTATATTTTAAAAAAATTTCACTTTGATTGGATCAATTCCTATTGAATATCTAATCATTAATCCTCTGTCTTTTTTCATTCATTGACCGGATCAAATTTAAAAACATTGATTATATGTATAAAATTATTATATTATTTTCTTTTAGAAAGACTAAAAATAGTAATAAATTCTAATTATTCTAATAAAGCTCATTTCACAAAAGAAATAATTTATTTATTTTATTAAGAATCTAAACGGTAAGTTGAAATAAAATAAATTCTATTTTTTACAATAATATTTGAAATGGAATGGAGAGAATACCATCTCTTACAATCTCTCATTACAATCCAAATATAAAGACATATTGAATAATTGGAAAGTTAATAAATTATTTGTTAATATATAATTCCTATATTTTATATATTTATATAATCATTAAAAAATTTAATTAATATATTTAAAATAATGCCTTTTAATATAATCACTACACCAATTTAGAAAATTGCCAAAAATTGATTACTATTATAAAATTTATAAATAATAAATAGCAGAATATATTATTAGTTGAAGTTGTTGAATCTTGTGGATGAGAGATTTTTATAATTAAGTAAGGAATGTACTATAAATACTGGTTGATAAATTATTAATTGGTTAATCTACCTCATTTTTCCATTCATAAAATATTTATAAGGCCTAGTATAATTTCTATTACTTAAATATAATAGATACAATATTTAGAAAAAAATAAGATGTTAATTTTATTGCTTATATGTTTTATTTTAACATGTTAATATTATTTTTTTTGATGTATTTGTTACTTTTAACTGAAAATTTTTTAAATATATATATAATAATTTAATATATAATTTTTTGTTGTATTTTTTTCTTGAATGAAATACTTTTAGAATCTGTTGCTCTTTTTTCTCATAATATGATTTGATATTAAGTAGTTTATTAAGTGAATTAAATATTTTTGAGATATTATGCATGTTTATGAGTTATTATAATTATTATTAAATTAAAGTAAAAAATATATAAAATTATATTGTAAACTAATCCAATCAAATCCGCAATTATAGTTTGGATTATATTAGTTTTTGTAATTTGTGGATTGAATTGGATAAAAAAATTTTAAATCCACAAATTGTAGATTAGATTGAATGTTATATCTAAATCGCACCAATATACAAATACCTATACTTCTTGCAGGTGATTGGATACCACGATAGAGATCGAAAAGAGAGAGGTTGAGACCGTCAATGTGAGAACATTGATAAGCTTATCTTGTCGAGATATTGAATGACTAAGACGATTGAAGAAATAGAATGAGATTATATTTTTTAAGAGTGAATTACGATAATGATATTTCAATTATTTAAATTGTAATAATTCAGTATTTTAAATATTATTTTAGTTATAAAATAAAAATTAAAATAATTTTATATTATAAATAATATTTGAAATATTGAGTTAATTATAACACCGTTAGTATAATTCAATTTTTATTTTTTTGGTATAAGTAGATGAGCAAAGCTTACAACAAAACAAGACTACCGATGGTCGGTGATGCCACATAAATCATGCATTTACCGGGTAGATAAGGCCGGCCGGAGGATAAAAAAGGACATGAGAGCCCAGTCCAAACTTATGTGTGGAATTAGCCAACAAATCTGTAACAAAGTAAATTATTAAGTGAAATAACACAATTTTAACAGCTATTAATTAAGTTTAACAAAAAAAAAAAAAAGTAAATTATTCATATGCAACTTATAAATTATTAAATAAAATATGTAAAAAAATATTTCTTTTAATTTATAAAGCTCTGCCTATATTTCTATTAAAAAAATCGATTCGAATTAATAATTGATTAGCATTGTAACTCGTCGATCAATTGGTCAGGTTCAATTTTAAAAGCGCACGAGATCTTTTTTTCCAAAATATGGAATCGGTTTCGATGTATTAATCATTTTATGTTTTATATTTAATTAACTAATAAAAAAAATAATATTAATCAATTCATACATAACTAACAGAGTATATATGAACTAAAAAAAATACATAAAAAATAACAGAAATGTATTAATATAAAATAAAATTATCTCTAAAAAATAAAATTATAAATTAAGAATTAACTTGTCATAATTAACTTGAAAATTATGAATAAAGATAAAATTAACCTATTCATTATTTCATTGTTACTTAGCAAAGTTTCGGAAAAATTATTTTTGATAATTATAAAAATAAAAATTAGTAGTTTTTGGAAGAAATGTATATTTGAGTGTTTTATAGTATTAGATCTCTCTATAATTTTTTTTTCTCACACCATAAATTTAAATTTGAATAATTGAAAAATAAATTCTCTATAATTTTTTTTCTAGCACCATAAATTTAAATTTGAATAATTGAAAAATAATGTAAATAAATTAATATTTCAAAATATAAAATAAATAAATTTCTAATATATATGTATATATGTATTAGGGCGGAATATGGCACGGGATATATATAAATATCATCCCTACTCCATTCTATTAAATTGCATTTCGAATTTTCTGTAACTCGATCCATTCCAGTCAAAAGTGAAAAACCGACTCGGTTAGAACGGGTACGGGGTAGGGAACTCCTGGACCGGGTGAAAATGTCATATCTATTTCAAAAACCCGCTATGGCTGTTCGCATTCTGAATTTCAGATAACAAAATTCCCACCTTCCATATTCTTTTCCCTTTATGGCAATTTCTACTTCCTTTGTACCCATTACGTCTCTCAATCGTATATATTCTTGCTCTTCTCCTTCTTCTTTGAGCCCTATCAAAATTCATCACCGCCGCTTGATGACGAGTTACAATAGCTCGAATGGACAGTTAATGATTCATTGTTCTTCTGAAATGGGTCCTACCTCAGACTCCATGACTGTCAGGTACGATGTGTCTGGGATTGTCGGTTGTTTTCTGTGTTCTAAGTGTTTGTGGAAATGTCTGTGTTGAACTATTGAGTTTAGTTGTGGTTTTCTGGTTGAGATGGTCTGGGTTTTCGATATTCAGTATTCTTTTAGACAGCTGCATGTGCAGTACTTTTTTTCTTCCCCTACTGTTGAATGAATATTTTTCTTGGATTTCTCGGAGTTATGGTGATTGATGTGAAAGGAGATGATAACAATAACAATTATGTTTACAAAATAGAATGAAAGGAAATTTTAATAAAGGAATCCTTTTTTGTTACAAAAAAAAAAAAAGGGTAGCAAGCATGAGTGTTTATTTTGGCAAGGAATTTTTAGCTACATTGATTTTCTGACAGTTATTGCTGACTGAATGGTTTTCTTAATGATATGTGGAAACATAACATATGTTGTTGGAATTAGCTAGTAAGAAAATAATGAGCATTGTTGCCTTGCGAGGGCTATCTCAATGAGCGTCACTTTGTTTTGTTAGAAGTAAAATATGGAGATATCTATCCTTTTCAATTTCCTCTCCAAGTGGGTAATCCTCCTGGTTATGGCATATCTGAAAAGATTATTTGACAAATTATGGGTGTACCATATTTGGCATAAACAAGTTTTTGCACTTGTTCCTAGGATGAGGTTGAGATATTTTTCTTGTTAACGGTAGGTAGGATCAAGTTGGTACAGTTTAGTTTGGTCGGTTCTCATCTTTAAGCTTGGTTGCTGGAGGTGAAGCCATTAGGTGGGTCAGATTAAATATTGTAGTTTCTCTTGATTATCATGAAACAGCTGAGCCTCTATTTACAATTTCCAAATTAATGTTCATCTCTGATTGAAGTGTTCTATTTATCCTTGTGAAGGTGGATAAAACAGAAAGTATGGCTTCATATTTATGTCATTATTTGATTTTGGGGCTATCATTATCATTTTCTTGCTCTCTCAATTGATCAGCATTTCGCATCAGTCATCAGATCTCAATATTTTGTGATATTTTTGTGAGACTGTTCATAGATATGGGATATCACCGGAACATTCAAGAACAGCTTGAAAGTTTTCTTCTCAATAATTTCTTTTAACTTTTATGTTGATTTTAGGATTGGGGCATTTTTGAGACTAGTGCCTAGATCTTCATCTTTTTAACTCCTTTTGCAGGCATCCCCAAATGTCACCTGTAGCTCCCTTTGGAGTGAATGAAACTGGAATGTCTAGATCTTCTTATAAATGGCAAAGAGTTTTACTTAAAGTAAGTGGAGAAGCACTTGCAGGAGATCGTACACAAAATATTGACCCAAAGGTAATGAGATCCTCTTGTTTGGTTTCTACGATTATTACATCTCGATTTTCACTAACTTATGAATTTCTCTTCTATCAACATAGATTACTATGGCCATTGCGAGGGAGGTCGCATCTGTGACACGCCTGGGCATTGAGGTTAACCCTCGACAACTGCCTACCTGTGCATCAATTTAAATATTATTTCTTAATTAGGTTCATTTTTGTAGAAAATGGTTGTGTTTAGGTCATTTTATTTTATTTATTATTTTTTCCTCTCTTTGTAGCTCAGCATATGTGGTAATTACTAATTAACTGTACAGTTTCTTTTATGGATCATAAACAAAATGATAATTTTGGATAAAATCGTGTGATTTTCACAGTTCCGAATATTTCACAATTGTATATCTTGGGGTAATAGTTAATGGAGTTTCTGAGGAATTTGTAATATATTCTAGTTGTGCAAACTTCTTTGTACTGCAGAGTGTCAAAGTCTTTGAAGACTAGTATTTATAAAATGGAGCTTAACAATTCATACAAGTGTTTTTGGTTTCCAGCTGTGTGGCATCTAAATTATTGCTGGCCAATGTTTCAGGTTGCAATTGTGGTTGGTGGAGGAAATATTTTCCGTGGTTCTTCTTGGGCAGGAAGTAGTGGCCTTGACCGTTCTTCTGCTGACTACATTGGGTAAATTTTCAATCGAGTGGGCACATAGCACTTTCACCCTTGAAATTATTTTAAATAACAGAAGTCCCCTCGCACAGAATGATTTTTCAATTTGGAAAATTGATTCCAAAGGTGGACCATTTTTGTTGTAAAATAAGTATAGTTGGTGTTCCTTGAAAGTTGTTGTGCTCTCTCTGTAATATTAAAAAAAAAAAAAAGAAAAACTGCATATGACAACCTCATAATTTGTCTGTTATTCTATCATCTACATTTGATCATACTTTGCCAATCATAAAAACCGCAACCTTGCAATTACTATGTGATTTTGAGGTTCTGTTGGGAAAAAGAAAAATTGCTGTCAATCACATTTCACAAGTAGATCAAGGTTAAAAGCATGTTTTGATGGAATTTTGCTAGGTTGAACTGCTTGAGTATAGACTGGGATGGAAATTGAACTGACTGGAAGCAATTGTACCTCAGTTTTCAGGCCCAAATTAAATGATAACAAGTGAGATATCCATAATTCAATACTGAAGTTGTACATGTAGTGGACAGCTGATTCTGCTTCATACCCTTAGATAAGGGATGGAATCGACCTTAGCTTTTAAAACTTTACCAAGTATACTATTAGTTGAAGTCTTAGGCATTGTCAGGGAAGTGGTTTTCTGGTCCCTTGGCTACATACTTTTTTTTCTCTGGTTATTCTGTTCCCTTTCAAGGTCCTGCCCTTCCTCTTTCTCTCTCTCGTCTTGTCTTCTGCACAATATCAGGACGGATATTGTCCCTGTATTTTTGTGTGTGTTTGTTTATAGTCTTTTGATATTTAAATCATGAAAAAAAGATGTTTTACCGAGTCCAAATTACTTAATAGAATTGGTGGTTTTATTTTGTCATTGGCCGCCAGCAAGTAGCTGTGTTTATTTCAGAAAGTTCCTCTGAAGATTGTATGCTCCTATTGTTTGATGCTCTAATTATTTCCTTGGTTTGATAGGATGTTAGCAACAGTTATGAATGCAATATTTCTTCAAGCAACCATGGAGAGTATTGGCATCCCAACTAGGGTGCAGACTGCATTTCGCATGTCAGAGGTTGCAGAGCCATATATACGTCGAAGGGCTGTCAGGCATTTGGAGAAAGGAAGAGTTGTGATTTTCGCAGCTGGAACTGGAAATCCATTCTTCACCACAGATACAGCTGCAGCCTTGCGCTGTGCAGAAAGTAATATTTTCTTACAACAGAATATCTTGTTTGCATATTTATGTTCTGGGGTATCTATATCAGTTCCATGTGTATCAAGTTATGCACCTCATTAGTGCACCATGGGTATCTATATCAGTTCCATGTGTATCTATATCAGTTATGCAGAAAGTAATGCACCATGGGTATTTATATCAGTTATGCAGAAAGTTATGCACCATGGGTATCTATATCAGTTCCATGTGTATCAAGTCATCAAGTAATCCCAAGTCACAGTGGAGCTTACTGCTTAGCATCTCATTAGCTCGCATGCATTGATATTGACATTTCTTTTTCATCCAGTTAATGCAGAAGTTGTGTTGAAGGCTACAAATGTTGATGGGGTCTATGATGATGATCCTAGGTGTAATCCAAATGCTCGTCTTCTTGAAACTCTAACTTACCATGAGGTGACTTCGAAAGATCTTTCGGTGATGGATTTGACTGCTATTACTTTGTGCCAAGAAAATAATATTCCCGGTATGTCTACATGATCAGCTTTAACTCTCGATTCTTGTTTCTTTTTCTCTCTACCAATGCATCGTGTTTGTAGATGAAATGCTTGCCCTTAAGACTCTAGCCAATTACTGGCGAGTTAATAAATTCAAAATTGTTATCTAATCAAACAAAAAATGTCTTGTGCTCTATGTTTAGCTTATGTAATTCAATTTCTTCTGGCCAAAAAACCTAGTTTATTTAGAATTCGGTGCCTGGCCATATTATCTAATCTTAGTTTACCTCTGCGGCACTGATTGCACTAAAATTCTTGTGGCAGTTGTTGTGTTTAATCTTTCCAAACCTGGTAACATCTCAAAGGCAATAATGGGAGAAAGGGTTGGCACATTGATCGGTGGAACACAGGACTCACCAGTAGCAAGAACATGATGTTGATTATTGCCATATCGCTTTGGGGTCTTCTCTTGATGCATTATAGGAGTTCAGGTTTTAGAGTTATCTGGAGGTCGAATTTCGAGTTTAAAGATAGGAGCAGCATTCAAAGATGTTCATGAAGGTAAAGCATCACTTAGTTCCGGATTGTCTTGTTGAAAACAATTATTTTGATAAATTCTGTAAATAATTGCTGGAATTGTATTTTTTTGGAACTTTTGGTTGTTAACATCTTTGAAAATTTTCTGTTATGTCAGCAATAGGAATTAAAATTTTAGTGACTTGTCACTTAGTAAAGTGTAAAATTTCTTGGTTCTTTCATTGTGAAAACTGGAAAATGAATCAAGTGAATGAGGATGGCAAGCAAAAATACAAACCAACCCATGATCCAATATGCTTCGATTTTGGGTTGAATCGGGTATATTATTGGATTGGTTCGGGTTTAAGTATGATTTTTCAATAAAAGTTAATAAATTAATTATGTCTAAAATAATTATATAAATATTCATGTTTCTTTAAACTTAGATTTGTTCAAGTTGAAATTCATATATAATTCATTCATTAATTAGATTGGATATTGTTAGATTGAATCGAGTTAGGAGCCCATTGTATCTGGCAGAAATATCCTTACATGTGAATTCATGAATTGATTCGACTGCAACTAAACAAAAATAATAGTTGAGTTTTAAAATTGAATTATTTTGTTAAATGAAAATCATTACGCATTTTTTTGGTGACTGTAATTGAAGGTCTACCATTTCTTCCTGCAAACCATTTTCACAGCAGTAATGCATGAATCATGATTTAACGATCACAATCAAATTCTGAAAAGACAGTCAAAAAATCACATTACTAAACAATAACAGCAGAAGAAATTACAAGAAAATTTTCTGCATAAGTTATTCCAGGAAAAGAAAAAAAAAATTATTCTTCATTCGCTATGATCATTATTACTCCTTCAGCAGATGATCCTTATTCTCCTTGAGGAAAAGAAATTTTAACTTATATCAACTACTTGTATTGAATTTGAAAAATCCAAATAATGTTTAGCCCTGTCCTAATAAAACAGTGAAAAAGAAGAAGAATGAAACTAGAAAAAAAAAAAAGATAAATAAATAAAAAAGGAGAAGAAAAAGAAAAAGAAAATAGTACATATTTGATCTTGAGAATGATACAGTTCTGTCTGGCAGCATATAAACTTTAGAACAATCTTCTTTTTCATTTTCTAGCTATATTTTACCTTTAATATCTTCATTTCATTCTTAACTTGTACCACATGTATATAAATCAACAGGAAAAGTATCCTGAAATGGACTTTTTTAAATATAGATCAGGTCATTTTATTAGGATCCCAAGAGGCAAAATATGCTTTAATTGCACCTATTTACATTTACTTTAAAAGGAAAAGGAAATATTGAAGATTGTCTTTAATTATGCTTATATGCAATATGCCTCCTTAGATCTAGTTGGTTAACTCTCCTTTTTCTTTAATTCCATGATTGCTTTATGCTTTACCTTCTGTATATGCCTCCATTTCACTTTTTACCAGGAGTGTTCATACATAGATGACAATTCATTTCCGTCGCTAATAGCTGATTTTCTTGTCTTGTATATGTATATATATATGCACATATCTGCAGCTTTTTGATTGATATCTTAAGGCTTTTTCTCAAAAGATGATGCATCCACGCAGGGGAAAAGCTCAGCCTTTGGCGTTGCGACAGCGAAGCTCGAATTATGATGAAGGTAATTAAACTAGATGAATCTGTAGTTCATTTATTTTTATGTTTTGTTCTGTCTACTGCTGATTTCTCAAAATCACGAAGAAACTGTGAACAAATGCAGACACAGAGTACGTTCAGAATCTGCCGTTATACAAGGCAGTGGACAGTGGAGACTGGGAAGCTACAATGAAATTCCTAGAAGATCAACCCAATGCACTCACAGCTAGCCTCTCTGCGGACGGGGACACAGCCCTTCACGTTGCAGTTCTTGCTGGTCATGTAGAGATGGTTGAGGAGATAATGAGACGGTTAGGTCCAGAAAATCTGGCCATAAAGAACAGAAAGAATGCTACTGCACTTAACTATGCGGCCATAGGAGGAATCACAGAGATTGCTGAGGACTTGGTGAAATGCAGGAAAGATTTGCTCAACATTCCTAATCAGAATGACCAATTACCAGTTGTTGTTGCTTCTCTATATGGCCATAAGGAAATGGTTGGTTTTCTTTATCATGAATCCCTTAAAGAAGAGCTTAGCCCTGAAAGAGGCAAGAATGGGATTATGCTTCTTACTACTTGTATTATTGATGAACTCTATGGTAAAACCTTAATTTATTATTCTTGTTCTTCTATATTTTTTATTATATTGCTGATATCTATCTATGTATCTATATATGTAGACATTGCTTTGGATTTACTTCAACGTTACCCACAATTGGCCTTTGAACAAGACAGTGACAAAGATACAGCTCTTGATATGTTAGCTCAAAAGCCTTCTGCTTTCCTTAGTGGAAGTACACTTGCTCTTTGGCAAAGTTGGATTTATTCATGTATCTTTCCCTTGTTGTCCAATTTCAGAGTCCATTTTATTTTACTATTCAATTATTATAATGTCGTGTTACTCGTTCAAGCAAAATGAATAAAGTTTCGAAACCTAGACAAAGATTTTTCTCTGTTTGCTTAGGGATGCATCTAAGCTGAAGAGAATGCTCAAAATAATTGTTTGTTTGTGGTTGAAGGTATTCGTGTCCCCTATGAAGCCTCTAGCATCATTCATGGAGACATTGAAAGGCCTTGTACCCGACCAGCTGCAAGAAAAAACATCATTAGACGAGGTG
This sequence comes from Balakata baccata, assembly GCA_949630135.1. Taxonomy (NCBI): domain Eukaryota; kingdom Viridiplantae; phylum Streptophyta; class Magnoliopsida; order Malpighiales; family Euphorbiaceae; genus Balakata; species Balakata baccata. The sequence continues at coordinate 6,992 of CATIWF010080022.1, read as the reverse complement.
GATCACAATGAGTATATTAGTTAGCTTCTCCTTGTTACCTTCTCTTTTACTGTCGCTCCTATTTTGATGACACGCAGCTTTTTCTTCATGCCTTAACTGCAGCATGTCACCATTTGCTAGTGTGGATTTGGAAAGGGTTGAAACCTTTCAGTAAGTAACACCGGCTTCAAATTCTATAGATAATGATCTGATTTGAATCTGATCTTTTTTTTTTGTATACTCTCCCAGTTCCAGGAATCAAGCGGATGTACAACCTTAAGTTGAAACATGTGCAAGCACATCAACTTCTATGTTGCCTATGCGAACAAATCTCGACACTGAACAAAGCAGAATTCGAAAGACTAGGGGTGCAGAGAGCCATATTCAATGCTGCGAAGCATGGAATTGTTGAGTTCATTGTAGAGATGACCAAACACTATCCTGACATCATATGGTGTGAGGATGAATATGAACGTGGCATATTCTTGTACGCAACCCTTCAACGCCAAGAAAAGATCTTCAGCCTTATGTATAAAATGGGTGCAAAAAAACATGCAATGGCAACTTCTTGGGACAGGTTTCACAACAATATCTTGCATCAAGCAGCATTCCTTGCACCATCTTCCCAGCTCGATCGAGTTTCAGGTGCAGCACTGCAAATGCAAAGGGAGCTGCAATGGTATAAGGTATGGAATTCACTAATTATTCATAGACTAAGTCAATGAAAGAATGCTGATTATTGATTTTTCTGATTGTGTCACATGGTAGGAAGTGGAGAGCATAGTACAACCCAAGTACAGGGAGATGCACAACTTATACCAAAAAACTCCTCACACTTTATTCACAGAATCACATAGAAAATTAGTTGAAGAAGGAGAGAAATGGATGAAGGATACAGCAGGATCTTGCACGGTTGTGGCTGCTCTTATTGCTACCATTATGTTTTCAGCAATCTTTACAGCTCCTGGAGGATATGATCAGTACACAGGCCTGCCATTATACTTGCATCAAAATCTATTCATGGTTTTCATATTATCCGATGCAATGTCATTGTTCGCTTCTACATCTTCGTTACTGATGTTTTTAGGAATACTAACTTCAAGATACACAGAAGAAGATTTCCTCAAGTCATTGCCTACAAAAATGATAATTGGTCTCTCTACTCTCTTCTTCTCTATAGCAACAATGATGATAACCTTTGGAGTAGCTCTTGTTATTTTTCTTCGCCAAAAGATTCCATGGGTTTCTTTCCCAATTATTCTGCTTGCTAGTCTTCCTGTTACTCTCTTTGCTCTTCAGCAATTTCCTCTGCTTGTTGAGATGTTCTTCTCCACATATGGTCCTGGAATTTTTGACAAGCCCAAGAAGTTTCTCTTCTTCTGAGAATTCATTGGCATTGTATTAGATTTATATTACTTGTTTCCAAGTCTTGAGGCTTTCTTTCTCTTGGCAACTACTGAACATTTTGCTATGCAGAGAGAACAGTAATAATACATGATTAGTCTCCTCATTCTTGCATTCTGTGATTAATCTGAAAATGCAGTGAACAACACTTAATTGTAACATGATGAAAACTACCTAGGTACATTCTATGTTCTTACATGCTGAATTGATAATCACATATTGAGGGTGAAATGGGATGGTAAAGGTAATTTTTCCTTTAATTAAAATTTTGGAATTTGAGTCCTAATTATGAAACACTTTTAAAACTTGAGAGAGAGCATTTTATACTCTAATGTAGTGGCAATGGTAGGGTACTCACAAAAAATGTCTTACTCGAACCCGATTAAATATATCTCTATCTGAACTAGTTCCAAACTGGCTTAAAATTTTAATATTAATACTCATATCTGTCTCAAACTCGATTGTTATTATCTGATTAATATCTGAACCTACATTAATACTCGATTGTTATTATCTGATTAATATCCGAATCTACATAAATATTCAATTATCTTTAAAAAAAATAAAATTCATATTAATTAAATTTAAAAATATGCAAGCAATCCACCATAAAATTTAATATAAAATCAACTAAAACAAACAAAATCAAATACAAAAACCAATTCAATACTTCCAAATTAAAATAATTCATCAAATTATCAAAAAATAACATTAAAACAATAAAAAATACATATAAAAAAAGTACAAATCTCCAATTTCCAACCACATTTGTAATTCAACATATTAAAAAATATATAATTAATTAAAACATTACATTCAATAAATTATAATTGAATAAATTGCAAATTTATATATACATTATATTATTACATTCACATCATATATATAATCAGATAGCGAGTACTCAGGATTCTCTACCTATACCCTACTTGAACCCATAACGGATTTACATATAACTGTCTAAATATGTCCCAATACCCTAGTAGGATTATTCATTAAAATTTAAATGGGTTCGGGTAAATACTGGTACCCGTAAAATCCAAACCCATTGCAGTCTCTACTCTAATGGGTTGTTCGACGTCAATCTAGACAACAAAAAAACAAAAAGAAAAATTTTCAAAAATTCAAAAAGCTCCTAAAATATTATAAAAATACATGAACTTAAAACTTTTTTCAAAAATATCAAAAGCAATTAAATATATTACAAAATATCTACACTCAAAAGTCAACTTAAAGTATACCAAAAAGTTGGATTAGATAAAATTTAGAAACTTGGATATACCATGAGTATATCTTCAAAAACCTTGTATTAAGGGTTTAGAAACTTTAGTATATTGTGGGTATATTTTGATTATATCTTCAATAAACCTTGTATTAAGGGTTTAGAAACTCAGGAATATCTTTTTCCATAATCTTTTTTTTTTCAGAAATATTTTCCAGTAATATTATAATTTTTATAATTAAGTGTAATTCTTTTAAACCATCTTTAAAATTATTTAAGTATTTTAAAATAAAATCAAAATTGAAAAGATTATAATGACATTCATTTTGAATGCAAATTTTGGCAAGATATAGTTTATATTGACATTTTCATGAACACCTTTAATGAATAAATTTTATCTTAATGGAAATTGTGCTTTAGTTTTGCAACTTCTCATTTCTTTCACATTAAATCCCCTATACAACTTAACACCATGACTATCATCATCTTCAGTTATCAATTTGAAATTTGATACAAAATTTTTTTGAGCCTTTTGGTTTTGAACAAAGTGAGATACCTTCAACTACGGTGATTTGAGTTTGTTGATCCATTTTCAATAGAACAACTTTTGAGGGCCTTGATTTTCGTTTTGTGTGTCATTTATTCTTCTTAAGGACACTTCTAACTCTTGGAGTTGTGCATCAATTAAGAGAAGTTGCTATTCAATTGATTGTAACTCCGATTCGTTCATCATGGACTGTCAACTTTATTGAGTCGTTCGAAGGTACATCAGCCTTGGATTGTAGAGCTTCTTTGAAGAAGAAGACAAAATTAGGTTCCTATGAAAATAAAAAATGAAAAAAAATAAATTTGAAAAGTAAATTTGATAAAAATAAAAAAAAAGTGTCAACATTTTTAAAAGAAAAAGTTAAAAGTTGTAATTTTTTTTAAAATGCTAATAGCATATGTTTATGCTTGGCAATGGGGCGGGACATGGGCGGAGAGTATGATCCCGTCCCATCTCCATCATAATGAGAAATTCTTATTTCTGTCTCCACTATATTAACGGGAATAAATTTAACTCCGTCTCCATTCTCGCAATGAATCTCGTCCCTATAAGATTCCCCATTCCTATTTAATTTTTTTAAAAAATTAAAAAATAATGAATAATAATATTTTTTTTATTACAAATGGAGGGGTAGACCCAAATACACCTTAAAAGGACCTTAAGTAAGAACAAGCCGTGACCAAGATATTCCCATGATATCATCACAAATGAGATACTGAACACCTGTTGGGGGCAATCTATAGTCATAAACTCCACGAACAAATTGCAGCGAAGTGTGGGCCAACCAAACCGCTACTATGTTTCCCTCCCTGTATACATGATGAATGTGCACATACCAAATCCCATTTAAGAGAGTCTTACAAGCCTGCACCAGATTGGTGTACTGTCCATCATACGAGGAACCTACAATCAACCAATGGACAACCAGCTTCGAATCCACCTCAATTTCCAAATTAGTGTAGCCTTTTTGTCGAGCACAAGTGAGCCCCTTTAAAAGTGCCCAAAGTTCAGCTTCTACTGCTGTAATCTCCAGTGTTTATTGTGTAGCCAAAAAACCACTCACTTGTGGAATTATGAAAAACACCTCCTCCGCCAGCCTTTCCTGGATTGCCCTTGGAACACCTATCTGAGTTGAGCTTGATCCAACCATGGCACGACGGATTCCATCCCACCAATCTTTGTTCATACCGAGTCGCCGGATTGAGTTCGTTTCTCAACTTCCAAGCATGTTCAACCTGATGTGTATACCCCCGAAGCAACTGAATTTTAGCTTTAATAGATTTGCTCTCATTGCAAAAGACCTGTTCGTTGTGCCATCTCCAAAGCCACCAGACAACAACAGCAAAGAAAGTGGCCCAGCTGCCATCAATCCCAGGGTGAGATTTGTGATTCAAGTTGTCCTCAAGCCAAATGGTCAGATCCATGTTGCTGAAACGTTGCAGAAGAGGAGGAGGCAGAAAGCATTTCCAAACCTCAGAAGCAGCATCACAGTCCCTCAAAATGTGCAAAGGATCCTTAGTACCTTTCTGGCAGACCTGATAGAATTGTAAAACTGCATCTAAACCTCTCTCAGTTGCTAATTATCTTGCCATGCACAACTAAACAAAGAAAAAGCTTTATGCGTTGGGGAACTCGACATCTCCGAACTAATTTCCATAATGAACTTTCCACCTAAGAGTTGGGTGAAGCAAGAGCTCCATATGTGCTTTTAATAGAAAAAACCCCGTCCTTTGTGTGCTCCCAGATTACCTTATCTTGCTCGGTCTCACTTTCTATGAGATATTTCTTAAAACGAGATAATTAAAAATTTTATTTATAAATTTGTGGTAAAATTAAAAATATTTACAATTTTGTGGTACGGTGCGCCAGTTCAAATGGCGAGTATCACTGTGGTACGCCATTTGGAGTGACGCGCGGCCACATAGCAAAGCGCGGTGGCTCACTGTGCGCCAGTTAAACTAGTGCACGGTGCACCACGTGGTGTGTGCGCAACACGTGGCGCACGTCCATGGGTGCGCCAGTTGAACTGGCGCACGCAATGGGGCACTAGGTGGCGCACCACTATTGGCGCACCACCTTCTTCAGCTCCTCAGGAATCTTTCAGTCTTTTTTCAGACTGCTTTTTTTTCTATCAAAGCCCATGATGATACAACCAAAATAAATATGCGATCATTGTTATTTCTTTCAACATCTGCTTCTCAAATTTTCATCCTTTCTCCTTCCTTCCTTATTTCCTTTCTCGATTTTTTTGGTTATCAAATTTTCTTCCATTTCTCATTTCTTTCATTTCTCCAGTGAATCTGCCTTCTTCCATTTCTCTAGTGAATCTGCAAAACAAAGGTTTGTTATATTTTTTGTCAATAAATTTAGATTAAGATTTATAATTTTATTATTTATTTTTTAAATGAACAATAAAAAACTAGTTCGGTAATTAATTTTCACTAGAAATTAAAAATTATAAAAAATATTAAGAAATTATTGAAAAAAAATAATCAGTAATGTATTTTTAGTTAAATAAATTATTCTTGTTATAATGATATATTTGATTTTTTGTCTGGTGCATGTAAAAAATTTAGTACTTTGGATCGTTGGATCGTGCGGGTGAAGATCGTACAAAAGAAATTTTATATATCCCGAGGTAATATATAGATAATTTTATGTAGATAAATATCAGAAAAAATACATATAATATTTTAAGTAATTTATGTGCATAAATAATAGTATACATTTATGAATAAAAGTACAGTACTATAGTGTTAGTAGATAAATTTTAATGGTTGTAGTAAATATTTAATTAATATGCATAATAATATTATAAAATTATGAATCAAAGTGATGCAGTGTTAATAGATAAATTTTAATGAATTGATAAATTTATTTAGCAAAAATATTATTAAAATTTAGAGTAATAATAGTTATGTAATAATAATGACGATGATATTTATAATACAAATTTATTATAAATTATAAAAAATAATTATTTTTTTCTTATGCTATATTAATATTTGTAGGTTTTTAAAGTGACATGAATTTATTATTTTTTAATTTAGTATTATATGTTAGTAATATTAATTGCATATTTTAAAATGATATGAGTTTATTATTTTTTGTTATATAATAACTTTATAAAGTAATATATAGTTGTGATGATTAAATATTTAATTTATTATAATATATTTAAGTTATTTTATTTAGTTTGAATAAAATAAATTTATTAATAATAATATGTCATGTATAAATAGTTGTGGTAATTATTTAATTAATGTGCATAATAACATTGTAAAATTATGAATAAAAGTAATTTTAATAAGTTGATAAACTTATTTTCTGAAAATATTATTAAAATTTAGAGTAATAATAGTTATGTAATAATAATGACAATGATATTTATAACACAAATTTATTATAAATTATAAAAAATAATTATTTTTTTCTTATGCCATATTAATATTTGTAGGTTTTTAAAGTGACATGAGTTTATTATTTTTTTAATTTAGTATTAAAGGTTAGTAATATTAATTGCATATTTTAAAGTAATATGAGTTTATTATTTTTTGTTATATAATAACTTTATAAAGTAATATATAGCTGTGATGATTAAATATTTAATTTATTATAATTTATTTAATTTATTTTATTTAGTTTGAATAAAATAAATTTATTAATAATAATATGTCATGTATAAATAGTTGTGGTAATTATTTAATTAATGTGTATAATAACATTGTAAAATTATGAATAAAAGTAATTTTAATAAGTTGATAAACTTATTTGCTGAAAATATTATTAAAATTTAGAGTAATAATAGTTATGTAATAATAATGACAATGATATTTATAA
>CATIWF010080000.1:0-32359 GCA_949630135.1 Balakata baccata | reverse complement strand
CTACAACTTTTATGTTTTGAGATTCCTCAAATAATGACTCTATCATATAGAAACACAATCAAAACATAAAGTGATTCAGCTAGGTTCCTCAATGGAACCAGTTCTAGTCTGATGCCCATATCTTTTTACAGACACCAAATCATGCAAAACTATTTATATATTCATGAACCTAAGACACAAATCTACAACTTTAATGTGTGTTTTTCCAGAATCAGCCTTTAACATGAAGAAAATGGAACCCTAACTTTCTGCCATCAAAACAGAATTCAAGCAACTTACCCATGGAAATCATGTAATTTGGACCTCCTAAATCATATTCTATTAATCATAAATTAAAACTAGCAATTTATGGTGATAACTAACCTTCAGATGTCTCTTTTCCTTGGTCTTGTTGCTAGAGAAATTTGAGAGAAAGAAGGGAATGAAGAGGGACAAAATTGTGGCTGAAAACAAGATAAGGTACCTTTTTTTTGTTTCAACCGACTCACTTTTACTTTTTCCTTTTTTTTCTAATATCATTTTTAAATAATTAATAATTAATTAATTAAATTAATTATTATTATTATTATTTTCTCTACATAATTACAAGTACTTAATGCCAAAATACTATCTAGTCAAATTGTCTTCTTTAATTTAACTATGCTAAATTTCCTTTATTTCAAAAGCAATCATTTATTTAATTTCATTTTCAATATATTGTGTTCTTATTTAAATTATAGCTAGACACGTACGACTTGGTCCTATTGCGATAAACCGACCCGTGTCAAGTCTATCTCGTGAATACATTCACGCTAAAATCCCTACGTATGCATATATTTCATGTGAATGACATATATATATATATATATATATATATATATAATGACTATATCCAAATGTAATGCGTGTCATAAGGAAAGTCGAAGATGTTACATTTTTAATCTCAAAATTTGCCACCATTACTTCTATTACAACATTCAAAAGTAAATAATAATCTAAATTTTATGACGTGGAGGATCAACTAATTAGTAGAAATCACATATCATATGATAAGTAGATATTAATACCCAAATCTTGCTCTAATATCACTTATGAAAATTAGGATTAGATATAGTAAAGTCATAACTAATAATTTAAGAAAAATAATAATAAAATATAACACACAAACTTTTTGTAGAAAATCCTCTAACAAATTAGGGTAAAAATTATGGACAATGATAGAAGAATTTCACTAAGAAATAAATAGAAAATTACAACTTCTTTCTAAATTTACGGAAAGAACAATTAAAATTCTCTCTAAAAAACTAGAAAAATAATAATTTTTTTTATTTCTCTTTTTTTCCTTTCTCTCGTGGAATTTTCACACTTGCTTTTCTCTCAACTTTCCTATGCGGAAATACTCTTAAGAGTTGCCTATTTATAGGTAAAAATTGCTTTGCTATCAAGTGGCCAAGTTGACCAACTTATTATAATATAACAATATGCCCAAGTTGGCCAAAATTTGGTCCAATCAACCTTGCATTATTAAGTAGTTTAGTGGTCAAGCTTTTCATTTGGGTCAAGTTCTATATATACAGGGAATTTTACAATAATAGAAAAAAACGGGTGAACATTTATAAAAATTCACCCTTTAAGGTTTTTTTCAAAAATACCGAGTACATCAAAGTTTTTTTTCAAAAATACTGACAATGCTAAAGTTATTACGAAAATACCGAAAATCAAGGTTTACCAAAAATTTACTATAAAATTAATAAAAATTGAAGTTACAAAAAGTTTATTAAAGATTTACATAATGTTTACTTAAATTATACCTAGGATTTATCCAATATTTAGCAGAAAATTAATTAAAGTTAAAATTGAACAAGGTTTATTTAGAATTTACCAAAGTTTACTCAAGTTTACTAAAGGTTTGCCAAAAGTTTACTATAAAATTAAAGAAAATTGAAGTTACAAAAGGGTTATTAAAAACTTACTAAAGATTTACTTAATTTATACCTAATGTTTACTAGAAAGTTAATAAAAGTTGAAATTATATAAGATTTATTCAAAATTTATCAAAATATACCTAAAAATTACCCAAGGTTCACCATAAAAATTGAACTAACAGAAGGTTTATCAAAGATTTACTTAAATTATACCCAATATTTACCCAATCTTTATATAAAAATTGAAGTTACATAAGATTTATCCAAGAATTATTTGAAATTTACCCAATATTTACCAAAAGTTTACATGAGATTTACCAAATATTTACCCGAAATTTACCAAAAGTTTATCAAAAGTTTATCAAAAAGTTTATCCAAAGTAAATAACTTTAATTAAGTTAATTAAATACAAGTTTACATATTTTTTTGTAATTAAGATTTGTCCAAGGTTTATTTTGGTAATAAGTTAACTAAATACAAGTTTATATATTTTTTTGCTAATTAAGTTAATAAAACAGTGATTAAAAATAAATAAATAAATGCATACATAAGGACAATTGGTGGCTATACAATTAATAAAATTCTTTAATTCATGTTTAATAGATGAAATATGACTATTTTCTATCTTAATTAAAAAAAATACGTTAAATACGAAGTGAAATCTAAATATTAGAAAAGAAAAAAACAAAAATAGATAAAATTGAAAATAATAAAGTTAAGGATGAAAATATGGTAAACTACAACGAAAATTGAAAAAGACTTAAAAAATGTGGCTTTCCGTGTAAATTTCTCATATATATATAATTGAAAATGAGTTTCTTCAGCCGCCGGATCCGACTCCCAAGACCAACCTCCAATACCCATCCATCGTCATTGCGTATGTGACACCTCACCTATATATACAATAGGAATAATTCTATCATATAAGTGGAATTTCATATAACTTAACTAATTAATTAAATTTGTCCGAATTTATTTTCTTTTTAATTAATGATTTAATTACCTATTTTTATAAGAGATTTAACTTATATTTTTTTCTACAGTATCAATTAACCTATTTATATACATATTAACTATTTATACTTATATTCACATATCTAGTAATAGTACATATAAACATTATAGTTTTTCCCAGACAATCACATAAATGCATATCTTAAATAAATTATGATACATTTAATTTTTGTACACATGAAATGTAAAAAAAAATAAGCAAATCAATTTACAAAATTATCATGCAATTTTAATAATATGCACATATCCTATTTATAAATTTTTATTCTTCTAAATTACTTACGCACAACTTATAATATACAATTTTATATAATCAGAATCCAATTAAATTATCTAATTTTTTGAATTTATTTTTCAAGTCATTCACTTAATTTTCATATTTCTTTTAATTATTTATTGACTAATAATTTAGATAGTTCAAGTCTCATTTCTGGACTGTCTGGATACGAGGTATGAAGTAGGGGCGTTCACGGAGCTTAAACCACCATACTCATTACAATTTCAATCAAGAGTACTCGCGGAACTTAAGCTAATTGACTGAATATAACATTGTCTGTATATAATAGGATCAAGGGTACTTGCGGAGCTAAAACTACCATGTTCTTAAATCATGTCAATATTGGTACCATAATCCTCCTTAATAATGCATTATCTATCATAAGCTAGTCCTCAAATAGAGAAATGAGCAATTAAAATCATTAACTATTTATTTTCATTATATCATTATTTTACATAATCAATATTCATTTTACATTGACATAATCATGTTTTCACAAATTAATTCAAAATCATATACTAACACGATATTTTATCGTAATTTGCTAATTAAAGTAATTAAACATACTTTAAATTAATTTATCATACAATAAATCTTCATTATATTATTATTATTATTATTATTATTATTATTATTTCTTTTGATGCCAATTATGATACAATATACAATTTCATCATTTTAGAACATGAATCATGCTATGCACACACACAATCATGCACTTGGGAAAACTATATATATATATATATATAGTGCCCTTCCAAAATCTAAAGTCCAAAATTTGAAGCTTGTTAACTTCTGTTGTTCTTCTTCTAGTTGATGACCTAATTTGAACATATAATTAATAAATACATTGTTTAAAATACTTATTCTTAATTAGGTGTGAATAAATAACTAAAATTTCTCCTAAGTGGTAATATGACCTTGAAGGATTATTAACTCGATAACTTTTTCTACATTTGTTTAATTTAGGTGATTCTTGTTCCTAATTAAATATAACACATTAAACTATAAATACTATAATTTCACAATTTTTGAACCATTACACAATTTTTGGTAAAATTTCAAAGTTTGCTATGTCTTTTGCTCATAGGCAGTTTTGACATACCATTTTTAAAAATTAATATTTTTCAATGTATGTATTATATTATTATGAAACTTTATAGAAACTTAGATAATATAATTTGGAACATTTTTTGTGTCACTTTTAGCAGTTTAGCCTCTAAGATCCTTAATTCATAATGATAATATAATTGATTCAACAAAAGGGTAACTACCAACCAATGTCAATTATTATGACCGTAACTTATAAAATACAACAACAATTTAAAGTATGGTTTCTATAGAAGTTTAGTTAAAACACATGACTAAAAGTTTTATGTTTTGAACTTTAATTAATTCGGCCTAAAAATAGCTTAAAAATAAGTACGGATTTATTATAGCTTCACAGGTACAAGAAGTATCTCAATTAAAGAACAATCATAATTCATTTTATAATAACTCAACCTACATAAGAGGACTTTATACGAGATTTAGTAGACAAATAGAGTACAAATAGACTTATAACTTTTATGTTTTGAGTTTCCTTTAATTCTACCCCTAAAGTAATCAATACAAGCCAATAAAATGAGGCATCCCACTGATACTTCTCCATAAACCAGTTTCAATCAATTTCACATATCTATTTCTACAAATCACATCTTGAAAATTATCTATATAACCATAGACCTAAGACATAAATCTACAAATTTTATGATTAACGCTTCTCCAAAATCAATTTTTATGGATATCAAAATTGAATCATAACCAGCTGCCACAACATAAACCTAATAACTCTAAACAACCCAATAACAATGAAGAGAAAATTACTTGCCAAAAATAAATTATTTGAAGTGAATTTTGATCAAATCTTGAGGGAAGAGATGAAAGAAAAGGGCTGTTGGATGAGGGAAGGAAGAAGAGTAGAAATTATATTTGAAAAATTGTGTCACCCTTTTAAAGCCAAGAAAATCTCTTCCACCGACTTACCCTTTTTTTTTCCGTCCAGAATTTTTTTTTTGGTCTGCCTTTTTTTTTTAATTTTTCTTTTATTTTCTTTTAATTTTAATTTTTGAATTTATTTATATACTATTACTATTTCCATACTTTTACATATATCTAGTCGTAGTAGTTTTTATTAAATTGAAATTTAATTATGTGATTTAATTTAATCAAATTAACTATGTTAACAATTAAATTTATTTTAATTTCTAATTTAATTATTTATTCAATTTTATTTGTAATGTCTGTCACGTGGTTTCTATGTCTATCACTCACACCCTTATTCTAACTTGGCCTTAATTAGTAGGCGTTACAGCGTAGCTCGTCTCTAGCAACCTAGGCATCAACTGAGCTTGAGACATAGCAAGGATACATCTCAGCTCCCGCCGAGCCACTAGTAGCTGTGTTGAGTTGCTGCCATGAAGTAGCAACCCAAAAAATCGTTCTAATCAATCCACAGTCTGGAGACACACATATTGACTATTAGCAAACTTATGTACCTTTGTATTGCGTCGGATATTTTTGTAAAATATATTTTGTTATCCCTTAATGAACGGAAAATGAAATCTAAACTAAAAATTAAATTAATTAAATTAGTTAATAGGCAAAATATTTAATGGAAAAAAATTAATATATATGTAATTGGTAAAAATAAGTTAAATCAGTGCTAGAATTAATAAAAAAAAAATTATTTCATAGGTTAGATTGAAAATGACAACATTTTAATGGAATAATTAATAAATATTAGAAACTTGAGGATTAAAAAAATTTTTAAAACTAGTTTATTGAAATTTAAGTGCCGTTTAAGTTTGTCTATTCATATTCATGTTAAGATTTTATTAATGGATTTAGAGTTTGCAAAAAATCAAATAACTAACTCTACAAAAAAATGTTGGGAAAAATTAAGTTTTTATAAAACTTTTTACCAATTTAGGGCAAAACTAAAATAATTTTCCACACAGTCAATTATCATAATTTGACAAAAAATGTTATCTACTTAATTTTAATTGATTTAATATGTTTTATAAGTTTCGTTTAGAATTACTGGTTTTATCCATTAAATAAGCTTCATTGATTTTTGTTCTGATTTATTAATAGGTTTCAATTCTAAACATTAAATTAACTACTTTTCAACAATTAAATACACTAAAATTCACATCATACAACAATTAAATACACTAAAATTCACATCATAATTTATTTTATATAACAACATTTTCAGTCTCACTATAAAAAGAAAAATGATAGCATAACTTTTAAAAGTTTGTCATTTTTATATAATTAAAATAATAAGATATTATTGATTTTATAGATTTTTCATTTTAATTTATTTAAGTATTCTTTTATCATTCCCAACTATTAATTAAAAATTTGTATAATTTGAATTTCTCAGATAAATCTAAAAAGCGTATTATTATTTGAAATCTGCAGCAAAAAGCGTATTATTATTATTACTCACTTAACATTAGGTATCCGAATAAAAATAAAATTAGTATTCGGATAGTTTATTCATTAAAAATCAATTCAAGCCAGTAAAATTGTTTAAGATTAATTAGTTAAATATTGGCTTGGACTAGATAATATATTAGCAAATAAATTAGTTAATATTTCAAATTCTTAAGTTCAACTTAGTATAAATTAAATTGAATATTAATTAAAAAAATTTAATTATTATATTAATATTATTATATTAATTAATTATATTGTTAATTAAATATATTAAAGAAATATAGAAATATAATTAAATAAATAGGTAATACTGTGCAGGTCTAATAGTGAGTCCAATTCAATTTTTTTTTAATTCAGATGGATCATAACGATGTCGTTCTGTATAGTATCAGAACGACGTCGTTTTACTATTAGAAATTCAAAAAAAATTACTCTGTAGAACAAAACAGCATTGTTGTACTTCTAACCAAAACGATACGCGTTTTGGAAGACTTCATAGATTAATTAAATACTTCATAGATTAAAACGGTGTTGTTCTGCCGCTCATCAAAGTAACACTGTTTTGGTGACAGAACTGAAAAAAAATTCAAAAAAGCAAAATTGGAAAGACATTATGATAGCTACAATTCCTCCCGATTACTCTTTTATTATATGTATAGATTCGTCACGTTAACGCGAGCCTGCATATGCTTTCTGCACTGTCCAAAACTTCAAGAGACTTTTCAATGTCTTCCAGCAAATATCCAAGTATCCAACCAATTGTCAATTTTTGGTTTTAATAAATAATTTTACATATTAATAATATAATATTATATAAGTAAATAATTAATGGGTGATGATGAATTCAATTCTCAAAAAATTATAAATTAACTAATTAAAAGCTATAAATAATGCATGATTTAAGCGACAGATTAGTGAATAATTTCTCAAATTCATGATCCTAGTGATGGGGACAACATCTACAAACCCACCAAAATTAGTCATCATTCGCCAACTTAGGAAGAAATTAAAGAAAAAAGAAATTATTTCGATTGAAGAAAATAAGCTCTTTTTAAAAGTTAAATTTTTAGTTTCTATATTATTTATTGACTAATTCAATTATCCAATAATATGTGTATTGTATTTTAATCAATCAATAATAATAAAATAATTAAATATATATTGTTATATAATTGAATTAATAATATGGTACTGAATTTATTTAAAAATTTATCTCTTTGAAACTATTTTTTTCTTATTAGCTAACTAGTATCTTACAATCTAATAATTATAGATTAATTTTAATATATGCTGAGCAGTATCATTAAAAGATAAAGTGTTCTTATATTTAGAGTATCATTATCTCTACAATTGCCAATTAGTTTGCAATTGCAAAATGCGGTCTCCATTGTTATATCAGTAAAATTTTAACTATATTTTCAAATACATTCCATTTCCACAATTGATATAAATTTTAATTTATGGGATCTGAATGATATTTTGATATATTATATTCATTATTAATAATTAAAATGCTAAATATTTTTACTGTCAAATAAATTGAATTTATTGTTATAATTAATTAATATTAAAATTAATAAATTGCATAAAAATTAATTTTAAAACTTAAAAAAATTAAAGAAACCACACAACATTTCATTGATAAAAAAAATTATATAAAAAATTATAAATAAAACTTAAATAAAATCTAACACTACAAATTCATATAAAGAAAAATACTATATATATTAATCATCATTTTTCTTTTTTCCTAAGCCATTCCAAATCTTTTCAATTAAGTCATTTATAATTATTGATTAATTCACTTATTATGTACATAATTTTATATTGATTAATACTAATTAATAATTAATGTTATTAACTTATTGTATACTTTATATTGATATACCTACTTAATTATATTAACTTTTAATTAATTTTAAATATATAAACTAATAAATAATATTATTTATTTAATAAAATTATTATAAAATAGTACAAATGTAACATATAAACATTTTTTATTCAATTGAAACTGTTTCTTTTATTTCAAGTAATAAAAACTTGCAAAAATACAATTAGCTTTAAAATTTCCAATTAGAATTTTGCCAAAGCGATGATAATACTCTTAAAAAAAATTAAAAACTCTACTAGAGAATTTTTAATTTTTTTTAATACAATTGACTGTGCAATTGCAATAGAAAGCGATGATGATACTTTTTTAAAAAAGAAATTAAAAACTCTACTAGGGAACTTTTATATATATATATATATATATTATTGGCTTTTCAATTTCCAATTAGAATTTTCAAAATACAATAGAAAGTGACGATGATACTCTTAAAAAAAAATTAGAAACTCTACTAGAGAACTTTTTAAAAAAAAATTATTTTTTTAATACAACGAACTTTACAATTTCCAATTAGAATTTAACAATTGCAATAGAAATTAATGATGATACTTTTAAAAGAAAATTAAAAACTCAGCTAGAGAATTTTTTAAAAATATATATCTATATTTAATATAATTGGCTTTGCAATTTCCAATTAGATTTTTGAAATTGCAATAGAAAGTGATGATGATACTCTTAAAAAAATTAATAACTTTACTATAAATATTTTTAAAAAACTATTTTTTAATACAATTAATTTTGCAATTTCCAATAAGAATTTTGCAATTGTAGAAAGCGATAATGATACTCTTGAAAAAAAAAAAAAGTAGAAACTCAGCTAGAGAACTTTTTTAAAAAATTATTTTTTAATACAATGAACTTTACAATTTTCGATTAGAATTTTACAATTGCAATAGAAAGGAATGATAATATTTTTGAAAAAAAAAAATAAAAACTCTGCTAGAGAACTTTTTTTAAAAATATATATATATTTTTAATATAATTGGCTTTGCAATTTCCAATTAGAATTTTGAAATTGCAATAGAAAGTGATGATGATACTCTTAAAAAAATTTAAAATTCTACTAGAAAATATTAAAAAATATATTTTTTAATATAATTAATTTTGCAATTGTAGAAAGCGATAATAATTGGTGAATTTCACACATAGTTTTCTAATTATATAACTCGTAACAATTCGATACCTGAAAAATTATTTGTAACACAAAGGTACCTCAATTATCTAACTCGTAACAATTCGATACTTGAAAGATTATTTGTAAATTGTAACAATTCATTACTTTAAAAATTATTTATAATATAAAAGTATCTCAACTCTTATTTTGTAACTAAATAGTACTCATGTCTTCAACTATTAGGATTCATTTAGCATTATGTTTGGAAAAAACATTTTTTGGGAAAAAAATTTTGTATTTTTAACTTTTTTGAGTTTTGAAAATTATTTTTGATAAATACAGATAAATAGATATTTTTTCCATAAGTATATTTGAAAAAAAAAAATAATTCAAAAAAATTTAAAAAATTAGTCAATTAAATCAAAAGAATTCAAAACCTGCTTTTGGAACACTTATCAACACTATCAAACACTCCGTAATCTCTTTAATAGAAGTATAACATGAAATGTTCATATAAATTTTAATAAAAATAAAATTAGTTGTAATACACAGTCGGTAAAATTGAAATTTATCTAATGTGAATATTACATCTAATTTTATTTTTATTAAAATTTATTTGATGTGGATATTTTATATCACACTTATATTAGAGAGACTAACATTTAAATACAGAAGTACTATTTAGTTACAAAATAAAAATTAAGATACTCTTATGTTACAAAATAAAAATTGAGGTACTCTTATGTTACAAAATAAAAATTGAGGTACTCTTTATATTACAAATAATTTTTAAAGTACTGAATTGTTACAATTTATATAATTTGGATACCTTTATATTATAAATAATTTTTTAAGTACTAAGTTATTACGAATTATATAATTAGAAGACTGTAAATGAGTGAATAGAAAACTTTTAAAAAAAAAAAATTAAAAACTCTGCTAGGGAACTTTTTTTAATATATATATATATATATATTTAATATAATTGGCTTTGCAATTTCTAATTAGAAATTTGAACTTGCAATAGAAAGCGGTGATGATGTTTTTAAAAAATTAAAAATTCTATTAGAAAATATTAAAAAAAAAACTATTTTTTAATACAATTAATTTTGCAATTTCCAATTAGAATTGTTTTGCAATCGTAGAAAGCGATAATGATCCTCTTGGTTGCTAAAAAAAGAACTAGTTGAATAATTAAGCCAACAAATGCGTCCAAATACAAGCATTGTAATCCGTAACTCGCTAGCTCCACACAATTCTAGCAGTATCCATTACTCGGCTGCAACGAAAACACCAAAATATACTATATCAGCCACATATTATCAGATAAACTGCTAAAGCTGCATCGAGGAAGAAAATAATTGAGAATGGCGAGCGGCGACGAACAAGTTGTGAGCAACAAGCAGGTGATTTTCAGAGATTACGTGACTGGTTTTCCTAAAGAATCAGATGTGCATCTCACAGTCAGTACCATCAAGCTGAAATTACCTCCAGATTCTAATGATGGAAGTATTCTTGTCAAGAATCTCTATCTGTCCTGTGATCCCTATATGCGAATTTTGATGCAGCTCGATGAGCAGAGTTCAAGCATATTGAGTCCTTACACTCGTGGCGCTGTAAACTCAATCTCCTCTCTATTTTCCTTAATCTTTAGCTTTCTTTGCAATTATAGATTAATTGATTCTTTGTATATTTCTTATATAATTCATGAAAAAAAAAATATATATATGATATGGAATCCAGCAATTGGTAATTTCTAAGAGATTTTGTTGCTGAAAACATGAAGCCGATAACTGGGTTTGGAGTGGCTAAAGTTTTGGATTCGAAAAATCCAGAATTTAAACAAGGAGATTTAGTATGGGGAACAACTGGATGGGAAGAATACTCCATCATCAAATCCCCTCAAGGCTTCTTCAAAATTCTTCACACTGATCTTCCCCTTTCTTACTACACCGGACTTCTGGGTAAGTCAAATTAATACTGAAAACCCATTTCCTTAATATGTAATTGACAGGTTGCAGTCATTATTTTTATTTTTATTTTTTAAAGGTATGCCTGGATTGACTGCTTATGCTGGTTTTTATGAGGTTTGTTCTCCAAAGAAAGGAGAGTATGTTTATGTTTCAGCAGCAGCAGGCGCAGTGGGTCAGCTTGTTGGCCAATTCGCTAAGTTAATGGGTTGTTATGTTGTTGGAAGTGCTGGAAGTCAAGAAAAGGTTAATATATATCACTGCATTCACTTTCATCCTTGTTTCATTAAGTATTACAATCTTGATGTGTTTCTTCATGCAATTTATGTGCATTAACAATCAACAAGCATTTTCCACAACTTTCTTTACCCCACAAATAATTTCTTAGTTCCTTGCTACTTTCTTGATTATAGTTCGTGAAACATTAAACCCCTAAGTCCCGTACGTGTTGATTTTTTTTTATTCAGGTTGATTTATTGAAGAACAAATTTGGGTTTGATGAGGCTTTCAATTACAAAGATGAGCCTGACTTAAATGCTGCTTTGAAGAGGTCAGTATAAGGAGTCATTATATATGCTATCACAAAAATGACCTATAGCAGCGGCAGCAATGTTCATATACATTGTTTTTATTGTTCTGCATGCGTTGACCGCGACTATGTTTGATCTCGCTGTTCCGCAAGTCATTGCAACAGTTTGAGCAACTTATTACAACAGCTAAAATTTTAAGCTGTTGTTAATCAATCTATTGCTATATATACAGTCAACATGACTAGAATATCTGCTGCAAACAATTTGTCGCATAAACCCAGTGTATATATATATATAGTATTGAGTAAAACTGTTTAACTACGTACATGATTATAAAATTGGGACAGATACTTTCCAGAAGGGATTGACATATATTTTGAAAATGTTGGGGGCAAAATGCTAGATGCTGTTCTTCTCAACATGAGAGTCCATGGCCGAATTGCAGCGTGTGGAATGATTTCACAGTACAATCTTCCCCAACCTGAAGGAATATGTAACCTAATGAATATAGTTTACAAAAGTGTACGCATACAAGGATTTGGAGTTTTTAATTATTATACTCAATATGAAAAGTTCTTGGATTTGGTAGTGCCTTACATTAAAGAAGGGAAGATAACATATATAGAGGACATAGCTGAAGGTTTAGAGAATGGTCCTGCTGCTCTTGTTGGTCTCTTCACTGGCCGAAATGTTGGCAAACAAGTGGTTGTAGTTGCTCATGACTGATGGGACCCGACTCTCCCATGCCTATGATGGAGTTCATCATTTGTATAAATGTCAAGTTTTATGTTTCATTCTTTATCCTTTTATGTGTGTGCTAGTGTGTGTGTATACGAAGGCCGCCATTAATAGACTTGATGGCTCTGGATTGAGATGTTGTTGGGCCTTAGCCTAATCGAACTTGATTGTTAGTCAATGGGTCTTCTTGACCCATGAAATCTTAAGTCACCTTTTGCTTTAAAAGTAATAATGATCTATGTAGTATTAATATGTAAATAATAATGATAAATAAAATGGATGATTTGTTCTTTTCTCTATTTCAATTAGTCGTATCATTGTGCTCTGTACGAGAGAGAAAAATGAAATTATTTTCCTTATAATAATTAGTTGTTTATGGACAAAATATATTATATTTAATAAAGTAAAATAAATAAAAATATTACAACTAAATTATATTTTAAAGAGAAACTATATTTTAGAGAGGACATTCATTGTATGAAATCTTTGTCCAATGGCCAAAAACAGCTGAGTTTCTCCCTTAAGTCTAGGATATAATATCTTTTATAATAATAATAATAAAAAAAAAAAGAGGGCATGTATTTAAATATTACAAAAATACGACGTGGTGCGCTACTTATCCTCCTTGCTCATTCTTGATGCCCGTTTCATATTCCATTTCCTTGATGTGATTATTAGATATTAGCTTCGTTAGTAATTCGGTTTTTATATAATTTTTTTTATTAATTTATTTTCTCTTATTATGATATTTTATTTAAATTAAATTATAAGAATACATGTTTATTTTAAATTCTATCAAATTATTAATTTGTCTAATATTAAGAATCATATAAAATAGAACTAGTAAATATTTTATGGTTTTAGTAATAATAAATTATATATGGAGAATAATAATGATAAATTTATGGATTTATTAATTAGAATTTAATTGTTCATTACATGTTCATTACTTAAAGGTAATGTTTATATTTTGATTTTTTTTCCTATTTAATTAGAATTCTGCTTCATTTCTTCTTTTCCAATTTTACTTTTAATTCTTCCTATTTTGTATATTCTATTAATACTCTGTCGTAATACACACAAGATTTTCTTAATTTTGCGCAATACAAGCGAGGTTTATCAAATCTTTCTTAATTTTGAGTCTTTTATTGCCTTACAATTTACTTCTTCTATCAAATCTTTTCACTTTGATTGGGGAGGTGAATATCAAGAATTAAATTCCTATTTTAAAACCAGAGGAATAATTCATAGAATTGCTTGCCCATGCACACACAAACAGAATGGCTTGTCAGAAAGAAAAATCTGATATCTTGTGGACACCGGTCTTACACTTCTTGCACATGCCGGTACTCCACTTCGTTGTCTTTTATTCATGCACTTCACTGTATCAATCATTTACCAAGTACAAGCATTGCTAATCGTGTTCCTTTTGAAATCCTATATGGTATGAAACCAAAATACTTGGAAGCAAAAATTTTTGGTTGTGTCGTGTTCCCCTATCTAAGACCATATACTTTCTTGGAAAATCTCCATATCACAGTGGTTATCTATGTTTGGATATTGAAGCAGATAAAGTCTATATAGTTCGGCATGCCATTTTAATAAGAATGTCTTTCCGTTCCAAAATTATAAATTCTCTTCTACTCCTGTTGAATCACCTAATTAGCCATGGATTACCATTCAGATTCTAGATTCTCCCTCCTTGCAATTAGGTATGACTCCTCTGTCATCTTCTTCTTCTATGCCTTTATCACCCGCTCCGTCCACCTCACCGTCACCCCCTTCCACCGTTAGTACACCTTGTGATCAACTCCACTTGATAGTTGATCTCATGCAATATGACCAGCCCACCCATCCCGCGGCAACAGCCCCATCACGCAGCCATGGAATGGCCTTACGACCTACTTCTTTGTCCAAACACCACGCCCACCTATACACCAAATCTCATCCCAACTACTTGTAATAGGAACCACACACTTTTTGTCAAGCTAGCAAGTATAATGAATGGCGAAAGGCTATGTCGGATGAAATAAACGCATTATTGTCCAATAACACTTGGGACTCTGTTCTAAAACCATTACGTGCTAATATTGTTTCAAATAAGTGGGTTTACAGGATCAAAAAGAAGTCCGATGCACAATTGACAGGTATAAAGCAAGATTGGTAGCCAGGGGATTCACTTAACAAGAGGGGATCGATTATAAAGAAACCTTCAGCCCGGTTGTTTAATTTATAACAGTAAGAACAGTGCTTGCCCTTGCCCTCATGAAAATTGGCCTATCAAATAACTTGATGTTTCCAATGCTTTTCTACATGGTCATTTGTAGGAAACAATTTATACGACACAACCGATCGGGTATGTTGATCAAGCTCGACCAGATTATGTGTGTAAATTAAATCGTTCTTTATATGGTCTAAAGCAGGCACATCAGGCATGGTTCTCTCAGCTTGAAAATTTTCTTCAATATCATTTTTCCTCATCCAAGGCCGACTCCTCTCTGTTCATCTATTGCCAAAATAATACTATTATCTACATTGTTGTCTATGTAGATTATAATATTATCACATAATCCTCAATTGCCAGTATCGATGCCACAATTGCTTCCTTGCAACAAGAATTTCCAGTTAAAGCTGGGTGCCTTACACTACTTTCATGGCATTGAAGTTCATCGAAATTATGATGGGCTGACATTAACTCACTCCAAGTATGTGCATGATCTGCTTGACAAGGCTGGCCTTGCTAATTCTAGTGCATGTTTAACACTGATAACCACTTCTCCAACTTTGTTTAAGCAATCGGGTGAGCTTTGTAAGGATGATGTCACTTATAGACAATTGATTGGTGCCTTACAATATTTCACTCTAACACGGCCATATATCAAATTCTCTGTTAATAAACTTTGTCAATTTATGCATTCCCCTATGGATATTGTCACGGATCTCACATCGGCCGGCCCTGAGGTTGATCCTGGGCATATAAGCGGGTGCGCTGCACACCCCTGTAAGCTAGCTTTTGGGGTAGAGGGTAATGGCCCCGTGACAAGTGGTATCAAAGCCTGCTCTGGGCCCACCAGACACGTGTACGCTGCACACCCAATGCGGAGAGAGTAATGGTCGCGTGGGCCACCCATGATGAGGGCGTCACGGATTGGCTGTGGGAGCTGTCACGGATCCCACATCGGCTGGCCCTGGGATTGGTCTTGGGCATATAAGCGGGTGCGCTGCACACCCCTGTAAGCTAGCTTTTGGGGGAGAGGGTAATGGCCCCGTGACAATATGCATTGGAAGGCACTTAAGTGGCTGCTTCGTTACCTTAAGGGTACGTTAGAATATCTACTTGATTTTTCAGCAACCAGTTCTTTTTATCTTACTATTTATGCTGATAGTGATTGGGGTGGGGATGTTGATGATTAGCGTTCCACCTGTTGGCTATGCGATTTTCATGGGTTCTACTCTCTTCTCATGGCTAGCAAAGAAACAACCTACCATTGTCCGATCCTCTACTGAAAGTGAATATAAGGCCATTGCTAATGCAGCCTCTAAGTTGTTATAGCTTAAATTTCTATTGTTTGAGCTTGGTTTTCCCATATCTAAGGGAGTTTATGGTGTGATAATATTGGGGCCATTTGCCTCTCTTCAAATCCGGTTTTCCATGCTAGGACCAAACATATTGAATTAGATTATCATTTTGTTCTGGAGTTGGTTGCAAATGGTAAGCTAGACATTCGGTTTATTTCCACCATTGACCAGCTTGCAGATTTGTTTACCAAGCCCTTGCCCGTGAATCGGTTCCAAGCTCTTTGTCCTCTTCTTTCTCTTCACCCCAATCATGGACTTGCAGGAGGGTGTTAGATGATAATTCTTCTACCCGAAGATTTTTTTCCTATTTACTTAGAATACTTCCTTATCTCATCTTATTTTCCTATTTTACTTATAATTCTTCCTATTTTGTATTGTAATACCCTACCTATATAATAGAAACAGTCTCATTATATAGATAAAATATTACATAACTTAACTGGTTAAATAAATCTATCTGAACTCATTTCCTTTTAATTAATAATTTAATTACCTGTTTTTATATAATATATCTAACATATATTTCATTTTATTTTTCTTACTCATAATAACAATTAACATGTTAATATACATATAAACTCATTATAATCACATGCACAAACTAAATATTTGTACTATTATATGTGTTCTTAATACAATTACAGAACATGTTATCTACCCCTAGGCATGATCAAAATAAAAAAAAAAAGTAATAAATAACCGATCATCTGGTATAGTCTTATGTGCCTCCTCTAATATGGGCTGAATTTCTTTTTGATCAATTTTACTATCTATTATCTACAATTTCAAGTCCTATGTGAGAAAAATTCACACTAAGATATCTCTAACTTAGTGATACATACAAAAGTTTTCTCCAGGCAGTCATACAAATGCATGTCAATGATAAATTATGACATTTAAATTTAACATATAAAAAAACTAAAGTAATTAAGCAATCAATCTATGAGATTCTCTCATGCAACAATTATAGTGCATATATTTCATACATTTATTTATTTCATCATGTTATATGCACATACATTTACATCATTATAAATTTCATTAAATCAAATTTCACTTAAATCATTAAATATAATTGTATATTTCTTTTATTATTCATTTACCATTTCTTCAAATAACCCAAGTCTCGTCCTCATACTGTTCGGATAACGGGTGTGAAGTAGAGGCACTCCCAGAACTTAAGTCACTCTACTCACTATAATCACAAGTTAAGCGCACTCCGAGAGCTTAAGTCATCTTGACTGCATATAACATCATCTGTTTAAGTAGGATTAGAGGCGCTCTCAGAACTTAAGCTACCCTGTCCTTAAATCATATCCATGTTGATACCAAAATCTCCTGAATAGTGCACTATCAATTCTAAGCTAGTTTTCAGGTAGAGAAATGAACAATTAAAATTATTAATTAATTATTTTTTTTCATTATATCTTTATTTTCCATAGTCGATACTCATTTTCTTTTGACATAATCACATATTCATAATTTATTTCAAAATCATATAATAACACGATATTTCACCATTTATTATTATTATTTAATCACACAATCATTCCATCCAATAATCAATATATTTTATATACTTTAACCATCAAACATTATCTCATAATCATAATTATATCATAATATAAAATTTCAATATTTCAATGCATGCATTATATCATATATACACACAATCACACAATTAGAGTGAACTAAAATACATGTATGTACGCACTTCAATGCAATTTTTTTCAAAATTCTGAACTTATTTACTATTGTAGTTCTTCTTCCTTCATGGGCCTAGTTTGAAATTATAAATGATTAATACATTATTAAAATATTTATTCCTAATTTGGTGTAAATAAATAATTAAAATTCCTTTTAAGTAGCAATATGCCCTTTTTGGGTTGTTGACTCCAATACTTTTTTTTACACTTATTCAATTTAGGTTATTCTTATTTCTAATTAAAATTAACAAATAATAATATGTCATGTTAAAATTTTATAATTTTTGGTACGATTTCAAAGTGTACCCTGTTTTCTGCCCTTAGGCAGTTTTTGAAATATTAACTTTAAAACTTCATATCTTTCAACTTGTATATTATATCGTTATTAAAGTTTATATGCACTTAGATAGGACCATTTGGAACTTTTTTTTTATGTTTATTACTTTTAGCAATTTGGCCTCTAGAGTACCTAATTCATAGGAACAAAGTGACCGATCTAGCACAGGTTAACAACTCGACCCGTGTTTCTTCCTTTGATCATAACTCATAAACTATACAATATTTTATTGTGATATTTTTACCAGTATGTACCTAAGATATATTCCTAAAATTTTATGTTTATAGATTTACCCAGTTGGACTTCTAAGGAGCTCAAAATTGAGTACGAAATTGCTAAGACTGCACATGTATAAGAAAGCAGCTCACTCAAGGAATAGTCATGATTCATTTCACTATAATTCAACATACACAAAACTAACATATACACAATTTAGTAAAAAACTAGAATATATATAGAATTACAACTTTTATATTTTGAGCTTCCATAAATTCGGCCCTTAAGATGATCAAAACAAGCCAATAAAATGAGGTATTCCATTGATACGTCTCCAGAAACTAGTTTCAATAAATTGCATATATCTTTTTCTATAGAGCAAATCATGAAAAAATATTTATATAGTCAGAAACCTAAGATATAAATCTACAACTTTCATGTTTAACACTTCTCCAAAGTTAATCTCTGTGGACATCAAAATCGAAATACAAAATATTGTCATAACACAAAGCTGATAGCTCTAAACAATCCAAGAACAATGGAGAAGAGAGTACTTATCAAAAATAAATTGATTTGGAGTGAAATTATTGTAAATTTTAGATGAAGGGATAGAGAAATTGGGGCTGATGTTGAGGGAGAAAGAAGAGTGAAATGAAAATTATAGAAATTTGTAGAACCAAGGCTTTTTATAGTCAAAATGGCCAACCCCTCCCCATTTTCCCAAGAAATTTTCCGATAGCTGACCATTTTTTTTAAATTTTTCTTTTTTTTTTCCTTTTCTTTTATTTATTTATTTATTTATCTATTATTTTTATTATTTCCATTTTTTTACATAAATCTAGTTATACTGGTCTTTACTAAATTGAAATTTAATCATGTTGTCTAATTTAATCAAATTAACAAGGTTAACAATTAAATCTATTTTAATTTCTAATTTAATTATTTATTCAATTTTATTCCTAATGCATTCATATAGTCTCTATATATATCACTAAATACTTATTTTAACTAGGCCCTAATTACTGGGCATTACATGTATATTCTATTAATACTTTCTTGTAATGCACGAATTCTACAGGGTGAATAAAATTACTCACACTCAAAATCATTACACTGCCATGGCTTCCCTTGTCGCTATCTTGCAGTAGTTTTAACTGCCTAAGGGCAGTGAGTTTCCATGTATCCTTGGCTCTTGGAAGGGCATGGCATTCCACCCCTTCTTAATAATCCTGAGGTTTATAGCTGTTGAATAGAGAAAAGTGTTGCCAACATCTAAAGTGTTGCCAACATCTAAAGTATTGCGGTTTATAATGAGATAAAGAGAGAAGAGAACTAGCTGATGATTCATATGGCAATAGTTCTTCCTATTTTCTCTTATTATCTCTTTTTCCATGCGATCAAAGTAATCTAATTGATATTATAATTTTTAGGTATACCTAGTATGACCGCTTATATTAGTTTTTATGAGATATGCTCTCCTAAGAAAGGAGAGTTTGTCTTTATTTCAGTCGCTTCTGGTGTAGTTGGTCAGCTTGTGGGGCAGTTTGCAAAGTTATCGAGTTGTTATGTTGTTGGAAGTGCTGGAAGCGAAGAAAAGGTGAGCATTTCTCATGAACATTCGTTTTGTAAATAAATCCATGATTCCCCCCTTTTCTTTTACTATATATGGATAATTTTCTCCATCAAATGAAATTTTTTAAATGTTTATGTAACACCCTTTACCTTTTCTGTATACATTTTTGTATAATAGACGGATAAGTAATATTACGATTTATAAAATTAATAGCAAAATATTTATACCATTATATAAAATATTATAACATATTTTCGAATAAAAAAGATATAAAACAAGAATATATACAATATAATTCCAAATTCATTCACTAATTACACTTCCATGTACATGATTATGTAAATTTTTTATATTTACATCATTAATATCATAATAACAAAATACATAAAAAAAAAATGTCATCCCACTCGGAATAACTACCACTGCTGCTCGGCTCCATACTGTGGAGTCCACAATCAGCGACTCTATATCTACAATACTTGTCGCTTTATCTTCACTTTAAACTTGTGCAAAAGAAAAACAAATTCTTACACTGAGTTATACAACTCAATGGTACAGTAATTTATAATAACCGTCATTTATAAAAAATGGAAAATATAAAATCATTCATCAATATTGTAAACTCATAAAAATTTCTTATCATACCTATATATTAAATTATCATAAACTAATCACAGGAAAATAATGAGTACATATCATTTCATAATCTCAAGAAACCCACTGGATCAGAGAAAACAATATGAATAAATTAAATTGCACGGTCTCAGGAAACTTACCGGACCAAATATATATATTATACAATTATAGAAAATCTACCAGACTGTAAAATATAATATATGGTCATAAAAAACCCACCGGGTCAATAAATATATTGGCATACCAATGACTTCCTAGAGTATTCTCTATGCTAATCTCGTCAAATACAAATTCCGTAACCATTTTATCATTTAAGAAAATAAGACACAAATATATATATATATATATATATATTTGCTATAGATAATTATTTTTCAATTTCATATTCATCGTATAAATTCATTTAAATTAAAACTTCTTTAAAATCATATTTTAAGTATTTAATAACTAAAATTATAAATTACTGTACAGATCTCAACTATTATGTACCAGTGTCTGCTCGCTCCTTTCTCCAGTTAGTCTCGATGCTAGTCTCGTTGATGCACCTGAACAACAAATAATTTTTAATTAAGTACAAAGTCATCTTTAACATATATTTTATTAAAAATAAAACTCTCTGATTACTTACTACTTTCTCAGACATCATAATCTCATATTAATATTATTTTTCTCGTTACACGCATTTGATGCGTAATCCGAGACTTTGGTCACCCAATATGCTTTCCGGTAAGATCAAAATTTTCCAATATTATTTTATTATTGTTATTTTTTATCCTCCAAATTATTTTTCTTCTTTTACTTTCATTTTTTCTCTAGTTTCCATTTTTCTCCAAAAATCTATTTTTCCACTCAAAAATTCCTATTAATTCAATAAATGCTTTAAAAATTCCAAATAAATTCCTATAATCACTTGCATTTTCCATCACCAATTTCACTAAATAATATTCAATAATTTCAAATAAATTTTTCAATAATTAGGCTAAAAATCCAAAAATTCTATTAAATATTTCATTCATTCCAAAAATTATCTTCCACTTCCAAACACTCCATTTTTGTAATTTATAGGTACATATCCTTCAAAATAAATTTCAAAAATTCAGCTATAATTATGAAAAATTTCTAAAAATTCTACAAAAATTTCTAGTAATTATTTTCATTAATTTTTCACCATATCCATCTTCCTCAACTCTCCTTCTACTCAATTTCTATTTTTATTTAATTTTTCCATAATTTTCCTACAAAACTCTAATTCTTCCTTTTCACAAATTCAACATCAAACACACCACCAAACCAAAATTTATTCAAAACAATCATTCAAATCAACTCAAATCTATGGAAATTTGAAAGAAGAGTGAAGAAAATCTCAACTCTAATTTTTTTTTGGAATTTTTTGACCAATATGTGATTTTCCTCCAAAAATATTTTCTTTGCTTCTACTTAATTCATTATACTTCCTTATGCTCGGATGATGGTTTGTGAGAGAAAATTGAAAGAAATCAAGAGAAAGGCTATGGTGGTCGTGCAAAGAAAGAAGAAGATGATGAGTTGTTGAATTTTTATCCATTTTTGACTTTATATACTTGATTAATGCTTAATTAAATGCTTAATTAATCTTAATTAAGCTTAATTTTTGCTCTAATTGGTTACTAAAAATTAATCAAAAAGATATTTTGGATTTTATTCAAAGTAATTCAAAAGAAACTTTGACTTTGGACTTTCCACCAAACTTTCGAATTTTTCAATTTAGTATTTGATTAAATTTATTTTCTTAAATTTCATATCCCAAATGACCTTATCTCCTCTAATTGAACATACTAATATTCTCAGAAAGAAAAATTTTCTCTTCGAAATGGTCTTCCCAGTTTTGCAAAACAACCATTGGTACGAAAATTACATTTTTGCGATTTAGTCCTTTTTCTAAATCATGCCTGTAAAAATTCATTTGAAGTCCGATTTCTAAATTATCAGCTCTAAAAATCTTAGAATTTAATTGTGATCACATTGACATTATTGTTATAGTAAATGCATATCTCTAACTCCTAGTCGGAAAGTTGGACTGTAAATCTGCAATGGGAATATTATTTCTCAAATCGAAACCCTTAACCTTAAAATATCTCCATATAACTTCACATATAGCCTTAAAATATTATTCTCTACATTTTGGTATGCTTAACTTGAATTCTCATCTCGGGGCGAAAACCCTGTATTTTTTGCCCAATTTGTTGCCTAAATTTACGTGCATGATACAAAATCGTAACGTTTTATCAAATCAACTTAATATTCATATTAAACATTGTACTATTATATTAAATTAGATTCTTCACACTCATATATCTGTATTTAGATTATAGTCGGTATGTCTCTGTACTGCGGTACAAACGATAGCAATACACATATATGATCAAGGTCTAGATCGCGGACATGACAGTTTATATGTGTTTCCTCTCTATTTAGTATAATGTACTCAATTAACAATGCAGGCAAGGGCATCTACTATGAAATCTTTTTCAACTTCCTCCCAAGTACACCACCATAAATGCAACTAAAATGATTTGATATATTAGTTTTCATTTTTAGTTAAAATACTAATTGGAATTTGCTTGAAACTGCAAATATAATGTAGGAAGTAAAAGATGAAAGAGATGATGATGATGATGCATGAATTAGATTATGGAATTTATTTTTAGGAATCTCTGACTTGGATCTTATGTATTATAATAGGAATGGATGTGTTCTTTATTACCTAGATGGTAAGAACTGGTTGCCATCGAATATGCTAATTTTCATTTGACATCTTACATATAGCCGTTTGGTTGAGAGTTTTCTGAACTGATAGGATATTTGTCAAAAAAGATGCAGTTTGTAATTGCAAACCTATTTAGTTCCTTTTATTACTTAATGTATCATAATTTTAAGGCCCTTTATTTCGAAAGTTTAGAATTAGTGATGAAGCTTTTTTTAGCCTATATTGCTTTTATGTAATGAGCTTCTGTAATCCCCAATGGAGAGATACTAAAAAATGTAGACTTGAGAGTAAGATTCTTTGTTGTTTTATGTTGAATATGGGAATTCTCTAAGCATAGCTTCTCATGATCCATGAAATGCATATACTTTTTAAAAATGAATGAGATTGGCAAGAATTTATGAGTTTTTGTAATAGCCTTATTAACAAGTTGTCTTCCTTTTTTCTTTTTTTTTTTTTCTCTTTCTACCTCAACATGTCAAGATTGATCTATTGAAAAATAAGTTTGTATTCAATAATGCTTTCAACTATAAAGAAGAGCGAGACCTAGATGCAGCTTTGAAGAGGTGATAGGAACCGCCTAGCTTTTCCTGCAAATCAATCAACAAAACCCAAACAAAACTAGCATAGCTCAAGAAC
This sequence comes from Balakata baccata, assembly GCA_949630135.1. Classification (NCBI taxonomy): domain Eukaryota; kingdom Viridiplantae; phylum Streptophyta; class Magnoliopsida; order Malpighiales; family Euphorbiaceae; genus Balakata; species Balakata baccata. The sequence continues at coordinate 8,006 of CATIWF010080000.1, read as the reverse complement.
AAGGCACAAGAATGAAAGAAATCAATAAAGTGTATTGCTAAATTTCTAGAAAATTGAACTAAAAGAAATACATAACCAAAGGAGATATTCGAGTCTCCTAAGCTCTCCCAACTAAATACCTAACAGAAAATTCTCACATACCTTACTCTGCTCATAAACCCTTCATTTATACAAATACTCACGAATCCCAAGGCATAGCGGAATGCCCACAACAAAAACTACTCTATATTCTCTCCTTCCAGCTCAGCATAGCTATCTAATTTCTGCCACCTGACAGTCCTATTAGGGCCTAACATTACTGGCCGCTAAAAAATCAACTTTGTCCTCAAGGTTGAGAGATGCTTGAATTGGAACTTTGATTAGTGGAAAACCACCCAACGAATGAAGACTGCAGCAGAACTTGGAACTGAAGCTTACTGACTCAACCTGCTCAAAACAGAACTAACAACGGATTCCAACCTAAAGTCTAAGCCATTCACCCTACCACAAGCTAATTTGAAGGTCTCCTATTGCTTCTTTCTCATACGTTTCATCTTCTCCCAAAGAAAAACAAAATCATAAAATTTTGCATCAAAGATGTAGGTTTTAGGATTTAGTAGTACCAAGTTAAGAAGTGGTTCAACAACCGTGTCATCCTTGTGGGTCTTCCGATTTCTCTTGTGATCTTCAAGTAATGTCTCCTAATTTTCAAGAAACACATGCAAAGCCTTTTTGTCCCTTGCAACCCACTCATCCTCCCTAATGCTTATGTTCCAGCAAACCAATTTTTTCTTCATCACTTTAGCGAACACATGATGTGCGTAATTTATACCACAATCCAGCAGCTCTTGACTGTTATAGAGATATTGTCCACAATAAGACCCAGCCAAGAGAAAGAACTGCATGTCTACAGAAGTTCCTTGAGAATATTAGACTTCCATAGGCAAATGCTATATTAAGGACTTTCATCGAACAAATGGTGAGCATAATGAAGATTATTGATATCAACACAGAGTCTAAGAGCCTTATGTGCGTTAAATAAGCCTAGTAGTAAGGAGTGGATTCTATTATCAAATAAGTCATGTATCATGAAATCAGATACCGAAGGTACCTCTAAAAGCATCTTCAACCTAGTGATCAACTTCACTTTCCTAGCTCCACACTGATTCACTCCTTTCATGTCGGCAATAGATTCTCTAATGAGTAGCTTCTTAGGCTCTCCATAATGCATCAACAATTTAGATTGCATAGATCTCGATACTCGCAACAGCTGATGTGTCAGGGAAATGTCCTTTAACAGCACTATTTCTGCTTCAACGATATAATCTTCTATCTCGTTCCTACTAATGTTCACATCAGAAAAGTCGAATAGACCATTTTTCGACCGGTGGCTATCTATAATAACTCTCCAACTTCTCTCGTTCTCATCATGCATGAGGCTCTCAAGTATATGGCTCTGATGAATTATACGAATGTACTTTTTCCGTTCCCTTATCTTCTCCGTTCAATTTCAGCATCTCCATGATAAGATTGCTAGGTAACAAGTCTCATTTTAGAGTTGAAATGGAAAAGGAAGGGCGTTCTGGACATTTAAAGCGGTAAGGGAAATTTTGGTATGTTTGTAACAATTTGGATTGGACCATATTATTCCCTAGCCTGTTGAGCCACATCCTCAATCTGGCTCAGCCCAGTCGAGGTGTTCTTTTTCATTTCTACCTTTGGGTTAAGTTTCACTCCCTCTGTCATATTGCTCCCCATCTTCTCTGAAATAAGTTCTTGAGAAGATGAAGCTACTCGACTATTATTGATGGCCACAATATACTATTCGTCAATTAGAGGTTTATCTTGAGTTTCTACTTGGCCTTTATCCTTCCCATTTGTTGCAAAATCACTGATGGCCACCTCCAAAGCCAGTGTTGGGATTGAAGGGCAGCTAGGGGGTGGTCGATGTTGTAATGGCGTAGCAGTATCTCTACCATTTCTTCAATCCAAGAAATCCCATCCATGAATCTATTCAATTTCTCAATATCAAGTTGATCCCAACCCATTTTATCCTTTAACTTCTCAGGTCAAGTTTCCATTTCTTTTCGGCAAATTGACTACGAATTTATATAGAGGATCGCACTACTCTAATACTAACAAATAGGAACCGCATAGCTTTACATGTAAATCAATCAAGAAAACTCAAACACAGCCAGCACAACTTAAGAACAAAAACACAGCCAGCACAGCTTAAGAATAAGGCATAAGAATGAAGGAAATCATTAAAGTATATTGTTGAATTTCCAGAAAATGGAACTAAAAGAAATACAAAACCAAGGGAGATATTTGAGAGTCTCCCAAGCTCTCCCAACCAAATACCTAATAGAAAATACTCGTATACCCTACTCTGTTTTGGTATGTTTGCAACACTTTGGACTGGACCCTATTGTTCTCCAGCCCGTTGGGCCACATCCTCAATCTACCTTAGCCTAGTCGAGGTGTTCTTTTTCATTTCAACCTTCGGGTTAAGTTTTACTCCCTCTATCATGTCGCTCACCATCTTCTTCTCGAAAACAAGTTTTAGAGAAGATGAAGTTACTCGACTATTGATGGCCACAACATACCATTCATCACTTAGATGTTTATCTTGAGTTTCTACTTGGCTTTTATCCTTCCCATTTGTTGCAAAATCACTGAAGGCCACATCCGAAGCCAGTGCTTGGATTGAAGGGCAGCTAGGGGGTGGTTGATGTAATGGCATAGCAGTATCTCCACCATTTCTTTAATTTGAGAAATCTCATCCATGAATCTGTTCAATTTCTTAATATCAAGTTGATCCTAACCCATTTTATCCTTTAACTTCTCAGCTTAAGTTTCCATTTCTTTCCAGCAAATTGACTACGGATTTATACGAAGGATCGCACTGTTCTAATACCAACTGATAGGAACCGCCTAGCTTTACCTGCAAATAAATCAACAAAACTCAAACACAACAAGCACAACTTAAGAACAAGGCATAGGAATGATTGAAATCATTAAAGTGTATTGTTGAATTTCTAGAAAATGGAACTAAAAGAAATATAGAACCAAGGAAGATATTTGAGAGTCTCCCAAGCTCTCCCAACCAAATACCCAAAAGGAAATACTCACATACCCTACTCTACTCACAAACCTTTTATTTATACATATACTCAATAATCCCAAGGCATAACAGAATGCCGAGCAACAAAAACCACTCTATATTCTCTCCTTCCAACTCAATATAGCTAAGTAATTTCAGCCACCTGACAGTACTATTGGGGCCTAACAAGAGGTCAGTTAAAAATTTTTAAATTGAAATATGTTTGTTGGCCTTAGTTGAAGTAATTTGAAAAAGAACTAATTCAGCATGCAGAATTGAAGGAATTTTTATGATTAAGTCTGTGCTCTTATTTTGGAGCCTAAATACAAAGGACTGTGTAAGTGAGGGAATTCAAATCACCTTTTAAGAAAATAATGCTAACTGTTTAACCTTATTTCTCTCTTGATCTATTCATTGTCTAGAATAGGGCAAACTATCCATTCTAGAAATGAAACTATGCTTCTGTACAGATACTTTCCTAAAGGAATTGATATCTATTTTGATAATGTTGGAGGAAAGACGCTTGATGCAAAGCTCAACATGAGGCCTCATGGACGAATTTCTACTTGTGGAATGGTCTCTCAATACAACCTTGAGCAGCCTGAAAGTGTAAACAACTTAATGCATCTCATTTACAAATGCATTTGAATTGAAGGCTTCGTAGTCAGTGATTACTATCATATGTACCCAAAATATCTAGAAATGGGGTTCTACCTTGTATCAAAGAAGGGAAAGCTGTTTACATAGCAGAAGACCCTGAGAATGCTCCAGCTGCTCTAATAGGACTCTTCAAAGGCTGGAATATTGGGAAACAGGTAGTTGCTGTTGCTTATGAATGATTTTGTCTGTAGTAAAGATGGTTGTTGTAGGATGGGGCAGATTACCCGTATCCAATAGATTATAAGGTGCCAATGTGCTTATTTTGGGTATTTTATAAAGGAAGCTGTTATACTGAGGAGCGCATAATGATATGTTGATATTCTAAGTGAATTGTTTCCTTACAAATAATTTTCTCTCACATATGACTTTTGGCTTTCTGTTATGATACTTATCTCTATAAGCATATACAGTATCAAGATTAAAACTCGACTCGATAAAAAAATTTGATATTCAAATTTAACTCGAACTCAATCGAATCTTTTTTTTCTTTATTGTTCGAAGCTCGATTTGATAAATATTCAAACTTGACACAATAAGATTTAAATCAATTAAAGAATTTAATAAATAATATATATAGTTCGGCTCAATTTGAGTTAATTCGATTCATTAAGTTCAAATATATTTAAATACCAAGCTTATAAAAGTAATTTAATAAATAATAAAAAATAGCAGTTATTTGATTAAGCTCGCGAGTTTTACAAATTGGATATTTTAATATTCGAATTTGATTTGATAAATTATTTAAATTATTCGTGCTCGAATTCGACTCAATTAATTTCGAATTGAATTTAAATTCAAATGTTTTATTAGTCGAATTCGAGTAACTTGAACGTAGCTTTACTTGTTTACACATTCTGAACATAAAAGAATAAATATTTTATTTTATCTTATTTTTACTATATTATAATTTATTATATCTAACTTTAGTAAAGTTTCTTTTATTCCATCTAGATAAAAAGCGTTAGCATTACATGCTTTGTTTTATACAAGCACCTATTCCTAATCATGCTAACGCTTTAAAAAATGGAATAAAAGAAAGTTTAATAAAGTTAAATTAAATACTATTTCTTCAACAAGGTAAATTAACTTTAGTGAACAAACAAATGTTTGTATTAAAGTAAACATCTTTATACTTGTCAGGACAAAATTGCATACCCTAACAAATAACAAATGGTAATTTTCAGAGACGGATCTAACATGGGAGCAATTGGGCACTTGCCCCCCACAGCCCTCAAAATATTTTCTAATATTCATTTTGATCTCTAAAATTTTTTTTGAATGCTTATAGCATTTTGCCCCCACTTAAAAAAGTTAAATTTAGTTATATATATATATAGTAAATTATTGACAAATATAAAGAGACATATTACTTTTACTTTTTAGTGTTTCCTATTTTATTTAGTGTTTTATTTTTTCTCTTTTTTTATTTTAAACTTTTTTCTTCTTTCCTCATTTTTTACTCTTTCTTACTTTTTTTCTCTCTAGTAAGTATAAAATCTATAACTTTTTTACATTCATAATTTATTAATATTATTTAGTAGTTTAATTTTAATGTCATGTATTTGTAATAATGTTTCATGTTTATATAATTACTTATTTATTTTTGTTATCTTGGTTTTCTTCTTAGAGTACCAAAAATTAATTTTTTTTATAAGGATTTTTATTTTAGTATTATATAGGATATTTTTTAAAGTCATTTTTTAACTACGAAACTAATGCAATTGATTACAAAATAATTTGTATTTTTTTATACATTGGTTATTTTTATAAAATTTTTAATTTATTATCGAAGAAAATTTAAAAAAACCTAGCTATATATGTTTTCACACTTTTGCAATTTTAAGAGATTTTTTCAAGTAAAAAAGAGTTTTGTAATTTGAACCGTTAGTAAATTTATGCTTTTTGGGCATAATAATATTAGAAAATACTGAACTGAAACTAATATGTAACGCTTTTACAATTTCAAGTATATTGAGATTATGTCTATTTTGTTACATATTAGTACCAGCAGATGGTTTCTTAACATTGGTATAGTTAAAAAAACTTAAATTTAGCAATGTTACAAACTACAATATCTTTTTTTTTGTCCAAATAAATTTCGTATTTAAAATTGTAAAAACGTAAAACTATATATAGGTTTTTTAAACTTTTTCCTTTATTATTTATCGAATTAAATTCACCCATTGAGCATAAATTCTAGATCCGTCCGTGGTCATATTAGAATTATTTGGTTATTAAACTTTGATTATTAATTATGGCAACATATTTAAATATGTAAATTATACTTAAATTATGCATTTAATGCACTCTGATGCATCAATAACCTTGATAGAGAAATACTTTTTCCGTTTTTAAATGGGTAACATAAATTTTGTATCAAAATGGTACCAAATTTTTGTTTTTATTAATTTAATATTATATTTTTATAATTTTGTTTCAAAATAATATCAAATCTTTGTTTTATATTAATTTAGTATTACATCTTTATAAATTTATCTCAAATAAAAATATTTACAATATTTATGGTAGAATTTGTCTTATGTAGACACTGAAGATATACATGTTATACCATATTACATGCCACTTCAGATAAAAAATGTCACATATTTTAGTATTTAGACATATTAGTTGATAATATATGATATTTTTATCTGAAGTGGTATGTGATGTGATATGATACGTGTATTTTCGGTATCCACGTTAGAGAAATTTTACCGTAAATATTATAGGTACTTTCATCTGAAATAAAATTATAAAAATGTGGTACTAAATTGAAACAAAATAAATATTTGATATCATTCTTAAGCAAATTAATTGTAAATATATAATACTAAATTGATACAAAATAAAAATTTAGTACCATTTTAATACAAGTTCCAAAATTTTGGTTTAAAAAATTCATTTTACCTGTTTTTAAATAGTGTCGTTTAAATTTTTTGTTTTTATTATAAAATATTTAATATTTATAATTATCTATAAATATTAATTATTTTTTACTATTCTACTCTGATTTACTGCTTCCATTTCCTCATTTTTCTATATAAGTTACTCCCTCCATTTTAAACTAATTATTTATTTTTATAAAAAAACAGTCCAATCACTTGTTACTTTTATATATCCAATCTAATATTAATTTTTATTTTCAAAAAATGTAACATTATTAATTTTTTTATTTTATTCTTGTATTATATAATTAGTTTTATAAAATTTTATACCTCTTTCCAATTTTAAATATATCTATAGAGGAATAATTTAATCTCATTCAACTCTTTTTTTTTTCATATAATTAAGTCAATTTAATATTTTTTTTAATCTAAGTGCTCTACCTAAATGAATCAATTGTTTTTCTAAGGTAATATAGTATTTTAACTACATTTGTTTAGAATCTTAGGGAATACTTACTATCTTTTACTTATAATTTTTATTATTATTTTAATTTTATGGATGACACATCACTTTTAAGTATATACGTCATTTAAATAATGATAAAAGTAATGAAAAAAACAGTATTTTCAGTCTTAAAAATTAAGAGAGGTCTTGAGTTTAAATATTTTATTATTATTCATAAATATTGGTATGAATTTACTATTTTTATAATGAATGAAGAAAAGAAAATAATTATTTTTATTGTGTAATTCACTGTCAATTAAATTTCATAATAAAAAAAATGATAAAAGTAATAAATAACTAAATAATATTGGAGAGGTTCGAAATACTATAATTAAGCTTTTCTTAATATTTTTCGGTTTGTTATATTTTCTGACTGGTTATCGCCGACAAAGAGAAGAAAAATTCTTCATGTAAGAATGCCTTCAAGGTAATAATATTACAATTACACCGAAAAAGAAGGATCTAGATTTCTGAAATCAGATTTTCTGATATTGTTTTCAGTTTTCACAATTTTATTGCCGCTACCCTTGTAATCGAAGTTGACCGGCAGTTCTCTGTTCCCACTTCTCACCAAGCCTATAAACTCTCCTTTGCCTCTTTACATACTAAACAGTTTAGCTAACAATCAATCGACGAACAATGGCGGATGAAGTGAGCAACAAGCAGGTGATATTGAAAAACTATGTAACTGGGTTCGCTATGGAGTCTGATATGGAGATAATCACTTCTTCTATTAAGCTCAAGATCCCTGAGGGTACTAAGGATGCAGTTTTCGTCAAGAATCTTTACTTGTCTTGTGATCCTTATATGCGTGGCCGCATGTGCAAGAGCGACACTCCTTCCTTTATTTCTTCCTTCAATACAGGACAGGTTT
>CATIWF010079983.1:0-26825 GCA_949630135.1 Balakata baccata | reverse complement strand
AAACCAACAAACACACACGTTCGGTTTATTTAAGTTTGATAATATAAATTGAAAGCTTATTCACAATTAATTATATTATTTGTTATTTATATCATATTAATCAAACAATTATGGATTTGACAATCTAATTAACAAGCAATTGCAATAACAAATCAAATAATTGGTTACTTATTCAACTTATCAAGCAATTGTATTAATAATCAGATAAAAAAATATATGAATACTTGAATTAGAAAAGATAAAAGAGTTAAACTTAAATCTCACAAATGAAAACTCCGAAAACTTGATTAACTTTCAATAGTGCTCCATAGATTGAAATTAGTGTAACAACTTATGTAAGTTAAAGTGAACTGGTAGAAATCACTAAATGTGCAGCCAATCAAGCACTCAGGTATCTGAACTAAGGAAAGATTTTCTAAGGACATGCATGTAGTGAAAACGTCCTTACAAACATCAGATCAGCATCTTCCAGGTGAAAGATGCCGATACTACAGTGTAGAGACATGCACAAAGTGCATACATCTGTAATGAATCAAAGTCCTCTGAATTACATAACTTGTTAACTAAAGAAATGCAATCAGATGATTGCAAGAAAATCCAAGTGTTACAGGCCTGCTTAGAAGGTTCAGCCACACTATAAGCCTATTTTTAGAGTCAAGATATCCAGACACCACTGTCTTCCTTGAAACAGATACAACGTTGAAAGAAATATTGAAGCACTACTCTACACACATACATCTACATCATAAGTCATCAACCATAATCAAATTAAGCTATTAAAAGAAAACAAAGCATTCCTAACATATATCAGGTTTATTGATCATCAACATCATGCTGATAACTAATGTCACATCAATTCAAGAAAGCACCCTTAAACTATTTAACAAAGTTGGGATGTCGACAGGGGAATATGGACAACTATTTTCCTCAAAATGAATATCTCAATTATCTCAATAAATAATTGAAAAATAAAAAAGCAAGAACCTTATGGAACACAACAATATCGCAGATTAATCAAACAATTACGATTTGATAATCTAATTAACAAGCAATTGCAATAACAAATCAAATAATTGGTCACTTATTCAACTTATTAAGCAATTGTATCAACAATTATATCGGAAAATATATGATTACTTGAATTAGAAAAGATAAAAGAGTTAAATTTAAATCTCACCAGTAAAAACTCCAAAAACTTTATTAACCTTTAACTACAAAGGAGTTTAGTGCTCCATATATTGAAATTACAGCTCCAAAATAAATAAAATCAGGTCTGATACTAAAGTGGAGTTCCAAAGATAATTTTAGCAACCGAAAAAAAGGTTTAAATAGCTCTAAGCTAATCCTAAAATCAGGTAGCAACTCTAATTAAAAACGTGACTATATCTTATCTCTACTCATGCAAAATGCACCTCAGAATGAGACAGTTGATCCCAAACACGACCTACCCATGCTTTATCTCGCATCCGCCTTATTATATAAGCCTTCAAGCTCTAATTTTCTCATCTGATCCCAAATGTTACAAAATTATATGCAAATAAGTTCAAACTTCCAAATTCAACCGTATGGCATAAAATACAACTATAATAATTAATTAAGCACAATAATTCCAAGAAATAAACAAGATTAAAAATGTAAAAATATCAAACTAACAAATTGTTTTATTTATTTTAGTTAATGTTAACACAATTTGTATAAATATCACTCTCTCTGATTAAATTAATTTATCAAGTTCATTTAAATATTCCTCTTAAATAGATTATACATATATGTATATATATGATGAAAGTGAGTTTAATTTATTGTTGCTTTGGGTCAAACAGTGATATTCCGCTTGTAAAAAATTAAAAAGTCTACAAATGAACTTTCGCTAACCTAATCCATCTAACAGTTTGCAGTGTTGCTTGTTATATGAACAAAAGATTTTCAAGGTATATATATACATAAACCAGTTCCAACTTCCCCAACTAATGACTTCTTCTCTCCTGGTTTTTAGGACGCGATGCCTTTTAACTCAAGTTACTGATTCAAATGGCTGCAAATTAACTTCTTTTTTTTTTTCAAAAAAAAAAATTTCTGTTTAACTAATAAAGTTTTAAAGTCATATTTATATGTTAACTAAAATAGGTACTGCTCAGTTGTTTTTTTCAGAATTCCAATTTTTAATACAATATCTGTATTGTACCAATTAATAAATGTATCATCTGCCTAATCAATTGATGACCTAATTGGTAAACTTATTGATATTATTATTCTCATTTATGAGAATTGGAAGAAATTTTCGGTATGAGATTCGACACCTCACGATCATTTACTAATATGAGTGAGAATTTAATATATTTATGATGAGTACAAGAGAATAACTACATATCGTACAAAAAAATTAAAAAAAAAAAGAAGGTATCATCTCTTCTAAAAACTTGTAACTCTAAGTTATACTAACTTCTTAATCTACATTTCATTAATTGAATGTGTTTTTTAGAGAACAAGATGAACAAGCTTGATTTCTACTCAGCCTTGTTCATTGTTTGGGTGCGCAGTATTAGTGTAACTGTGGAGGTTATGTCTTGGATTAACCTAATAATCCAATTCAGTGATTTTCTGTTCTAAGCCGCCTACACTAATTCTCTTGTTTAATTAATTATTAAGAACTATGATTGCGAGGCAGGCGATATATTGCTTCATTTTGAATTAATCTTATCACATACATACATTGATTCAGATACATATGACTTGAACAATGATTTAGTAATTAATTAGTCCAGCATGTAACACGTAGACTTAATTGCTTTTTCAATCAAATAATTCTTCTGCCAACTTAATTAATCCACAATAGTCAATAATAATATTTAATATCTCTGATTTGCATGCATATTTACGTTAAGACAGCCATCTTTTCAACTTCAATAGCAAGAAATCGGCATACACACCACCTATTTCATGGACCTTAATTTAATCTAAGAATTTATGTTGCAATGTTACATATATAATAAGCCCACAAGGTCTACCCTAATCACAAAACAGATATAATTGCTTCATTTTCTTTCGCTAATTAAACCATATCTACTTTGTTTAATAACAATTTCTGTTACAATGAAGATTTGTGGGTATATTGTTATGATTTTAGCTCAAATGGGTTTATGTTGTTTGCTGGCTAATGCTGCCACAGCTCCCACAGACTTGTCTACTGCAAATCTCATAAGGGTTGATCAGTCTGGTAAAGGAGATTTCACTAAAATACAAGATGCTATTGACTCTGTTCCACCTAATAATTCTCAACTGGTTTTCATCTGGGTTAAGCCAGGAATATACAGGTTTAATTCTTGTACAATTTGTCTTTTTTTTTCTACAAAGTATATATATATATATATATATATATATATATATATATATATATATATATATATATATATATTTGGTGGGTTATGAGTTTAATTATATTTGTGGATCAACAGAGAGAAGATTGTTGTGCCTGCTGATAAACTCTTTATAACACTGAGTGGAACAAAGGCCTCCAACACCATAATAACATGGAGCGATGGAGGGAACATAATGGAGTCTCCAACACTCTCTGTATTGGCTTCTGATTTTGTTGGACGATATCTTACTATTCAGGTATATATTTATTTGTTTTTCTTTTTCAATTATTTTTGAATAAAAGGGGTCGAATGGATATTGGAACTCGAGATCTTACATCTTGATCATCAGACCTCTAATATTAAGCTAAAGTGAGAAGATTAATTAGTGTAAATTAATGACGGTGATGATTGATATTGGGCATGCAGAACACATATGGGAGCGGTGGGAAGGCAGTGGCACTGAGGGTATCGGGAGATAGAGTAGCATTCTATGGGTGCAAGATTCTTTCATATCAAGATACCCTCTTAGACGACGCCGGATCACACTATTACAGCAATTGCTACATTGAAGGAGCTACTGATTTCATATGTGGAGATGCTGCTTCCCTCTTTGAAGTGAGTAAAACTTGCAATATTAATTATACTTAATTATCCCAAAAACAACTATGAAAACAATATTAAAAGATATTTAATTAATGGGTTGTGGGTGCAGAGGTGCCACGTGCATTCAATATCCAAAAACAATGGATCAATAACAGCACAGCACAGGGATTCAGAGTCTCAAAATACAGGATTTACCTTCTTGGGTTGCAAGATCACAGGGATTCAACCACAAAGTGCATATCTAGGAAGGCCTTGGGGTTACTATTCTAAAGTAGTTTTTGCCTTTACTTACATGTCGTCTGTGATTGCTCCTCCTGGATGGGATACTTGGTCTCCCAAAACCAACGACCTTAGGTATTTTAAACTTATTTTATATATATAAGAAAATTCTTATATTATGTAGACCAAATTAACAAAAAAGTGTTACTTCATTAAATTAGTTTACAATACATACATAGACTCCGTTTATACAATAATTTCTCAACACCTTTTGACTATTACAATTTTGGGTAATTTTGTAGCACGGTTTTCTACGGGGAATACAAGTGCTATGGTCCGGGAGCTAATAGATCAAAGAGGGTGGAATGGTCACAGAGCTTATCCACAGCAGAGGCTGCACCCTTCTTGACCAAGACTATGATTGGGGGCAAAACTTGGCTCAGGCCTGCACCAACCTACTTTAGAAGAGGCTCTACCATTATCAAAGCTCATGGTGTCAACAACTAGGATTAATTAAACAAAATATATACATGCATGTTTTATTTTTTCTTTTAATTACTCAATTTCTTTGTTGTGTTTATTCCTTCATTTATTCGCCTCTTCATATGCAAGAGGTGTAAAGATTCTATTTAATTCCTGTAAATATTTATGTAATTAATGAAATGATTCTTTTTCTTTTCATATATGTTTGATTGAATGATGAATTGATCCGATTCAAACTAATTAAAATTTTGATTCGATTTATATAGATCAATCAGTCCAGTTTTTGAATCAAATAATAAAGGAACGGTTCGATCTGATCCAACCAAGTGAATCTTAATCTCCTAAAAGATCCCCACCCATGCCAACTCAAACTGATTTTATCGGTTTAATTTGATTTTTTTTTTATCCCTAGATAGGCAGTCTTTTAAAATGCCATAAATCATTTTGATTCGACTCCCTTTATAATTATATATTACTTTTTTTTTCGAGGTGGGATAATTCTCCAAGAGAGTGAAAGAAAGACGAAACTATCCCATTCTTTGGCAATTAATGGCAAACAATTTCTCAGCAACCAAACGGAGAAAAGATCATAAAGCACACTCAAGCTATATACGCTAATAAATTGCGGTAAAAGGTTTTCCACTTTTATTGTAGTAAATTATGACGTTGATGATTGAAAATAATTAAAATAAAATACAAAAAGCCTTTCAACATGATGGCGGTGATACATATGTGGCAGGAGATTGCCTATCGGAGAGCCCATATCTGGTACGTACAAATGCTTGCTATACAAGAGCTGGCAACATTTTAATTTCTCAATAATCAACCAAAGAGAGCGAAAAGAAAACCGAAAAGAAGGAAAAACTAACTGAAGCTAATTGAATAAAGGATGGAGCTATCAACGCCCCTTTGTGATAAGATACTAATTTATGCCGGTTTGAAAGAATCTTGTATCAACTCATCCACGTGACGTATATATATGTTTTTGTATTCAGTATGTATGTATATATTTCCAACAAATATGGAAAGATATAAAAGCTTAGAAGCAAGTTCTTGATTGATCATAACCAAAATTTTAAGGGAAAAATAAATAAATAAACCCAAAAAAGAGAACAACTGAGCCTTGAGACCCTTTCTGTTTTTCTAATTACATTCAACTTTTTGAAGCGATTTCACCTCAACACAGCCCACAAAAACAAGATGAGAAAGGAGAAAGAAAAGAAATTAAAGTAAACACTATCACACTTTTCCTTAACGGTAAAGCTGAAGCCTGAAGGTGGTCACGGTTGGCTCACAGTAGCTCTCATCTTCTCTTAATTTATTCTTTTTCTTTTCCCTTGACAAATTTCAGCTGTTTATCTCGTCTTGAAGCAGAAATAATTCTCTTGCTTGCATGTCTCTATCTGAATCTTGCTTACAAGCTTTAGCATTCAACCTATTCTCATCCTCTACCTAATTCATCATCAACAGCTACTCTCTCCTCTTCTAACCAACTGATCATCGATGCTCTTCACATCTATAAAAACTTATCTCACTTTGACTCCCTTTGTTTCATTCATCTACATTCATCATCATATCAAAGAATTAATATGGCTCCTAGTACAAGACTTTCTTTTCTCTTCCTTTTCTTGATTATTGGATTGGTCCAAGCTGATATTAAGACTTACCAGTTTGATGTGAGTGCTCTTTAAAGCTGATATTAATTAAGACTTACCTTTTAGTGATCTCTTTCTTAGTATATAATGTTTTTCCTTTTCAGATTCAAGTGAAAAAAGTTAGTAGATTGTGTCATGCCAAGCCCATTGTGACAGTAAATGGGAGGTTTCCAGGGCCAACAATATATGTTAAAGAAGGAGATAGAGTTCTCGTGAATGTAACCAACAATGCTCAATACAACATGTCTATTCATTGGTATTATTATTAATTTAATTAATGAAATAATTGTCAAAGTTTTGATAGTGAGGAAATTAATGTAATAATAGTAATTACAATTGTGGTGCAGGCATGGACTAAAGCAATTTCAAAATGGGTGGGCAGATGGACCGGCTTATATAACACAATGTCCGATCAAGACAGGCCACAGCTACACCTATGATTTTAATGTAACAGGCCAAAGAGGAACACTTTGGTGGCATGCACATATCTTCTGGCTAAGGGCTACTGTGTACGGTGCTATTGTTATCATGCCTAAACTAGGCATCCCTTTCCCTTTCCCTCAGCCTTACAGGGAAGAAGTCTTCATTTTAGGAGAATGGTGGAATAATGATGTGGAAGAGATTGTTAAACAAGGGAACAATCTGGGTTTGCCTCCAAATGCGTCTGATGCTCATACCATTAATGGCAAACCTGGTCCACTTTTCCCTTGTTCAGAGAAACGTGAGTAATTAATATATAATTACTGTGCTTCCTTAATATGTACCACTCTCATGACCAGTAGATTATCAATTTCTGTTTTCATAGTTATAAAAAATTGTTATATGTGTGCTTGCAGATACATTTGCCATGGAGGTGGAACAAGGAAAAACATACCTGCTAAGAATTATCAATGCTGCACTGAATGATGAGCTGTTCTTGGCAATTGCAGGCCACAAAATGACAGTAGTAGAAATAGATGCTGTATATACAAAGCCTTTTACAACCGAAGCAATACTAATAGCACCAGGCCAGACCACTAACGTTCTTGTTACAGCAGCACAATCTGGTGGCAGATATTTCATGGCAGCAAGGCCTTTTATGGATGCACCACTCTCCATTGATAACAAGACTGCCACAGCTATACTCCAATACAAGAATACCCCAAACACTGTCCTCCCTGTCCTACCTCACCTTCCATTGCCCAATGATACAGCTTTTGCTCTCTCCTACAATTCCAAGCTCAGAAGCCTCAATTCTCCACAGTTTCCTGCAAATGTACCTCTTACTGTGGATAGACATCTTTTTTACACAATTGGTTTGGGCATGAACCCATGTTCATCCTGCTTGAATGGAACTCAGCTTACTGCTTCTTTGAATAACATAACCTTCGTGATGCCCAAAATTGGTTTACTTCAAGCTCACTACTTCAACATCAAGGGAGTATTTAGAACTGATTTTCCTGATAATCCTCCTACCCCATTTAATTATACTGGTGCGCCCCTTACTGCAAATCTTGAAACTACCTTAGGCACCAGGGTTAGTAAAATTGCATATAATTCTACTGTGCAATTAGTACTACAGGACACAAATCTTCTTACTGTTGAGTCTCACCCTTTCCACTTGCACGGTTACAATTTCTTTGTTGTTGGAACTGGGATTGGAAACTTTGATCCTAAGAAAGATCCAGCCAAATTTAACTTGGTTGATCCTCCCGAAAGAAACACAGTTGGAGTACCCACTGGTGGATGGACTGCCATAAGGTTCAGGGCAGATAATCCAGGGGTGTGGTTCATGCACTGTCACTTGGAGCTGCACACAGGTTGGGGCCTGAAAACAGCATTTGTAGTTGAGGATGGAAATGGCCCTGATCAATCTGTCTTGCCTCCACCTAAGGATCTCCCTCCTTGTTAGCAGTTCAAAAAATTAAGAAAATTTGGAGAGCTCGAAGACGATGATTAAAAGCTGAAGAAATTAGAACAGAGGCTGATGAATTAAATGGAGAAACAGAATTGAACATTTCAAACTCTAATTGTAATTGAAAAATGAAATTGTTATGCAATAAATTTCTTGGTCAATATCACCCATGTGTTAATTAACTCTAAGTCTCTAACACAGCAACATCGCTTTCATTTTTTTCTTTTTCTTACCTGATTATTGGTCTGTTTTCATAACCAATTTCATTCTTATCGAGACTAATCAATTAGAGCGCACAAAAACTAGATTTTTACCGCAATTTCTAGAAACAAGCCTGTACATGCAGCGCAACAAGAAAGAGTTCTTAGTTAAAGAAGAAAATTTCACAACTGCAACATAAAGTCCAGTACTACCAAGAAAAGTGAGTAAAGAAACAAAACAACAAGAAAAGGACTTGAAAGCAGCAGAGCAAAAAACCTTGAAGAAATTGATAGTCTTGTCAAGAAAGAACAGTCTAATGCTTCAATATTTTCAGAGACACTGAAAAATTAACGGGTATTTGAGAGAAATAGAATCTTTCTTCAACTTACAAAGACGAAATCATATGTGAGGGAGAGACAGAGAAATGGTCACCAATGGCGGAGTTGTTATAGACCAGTAGCTCGTTGCAGCACGAGAGTTTTGAAAAATACTGTGCTAGATTCCTCGTGTACTAATTATATATTTATTATATTTTCATTTGAAATTTAAATAATACGAACTCATTATTTAATAACTACCTATTCAGTAATTACTTATTAACTTCATATTCACAATATATTATTTTTTAATATGAAATTTAGATAATAAATTACAGATTAAATTATATAATTTATTATAAGTGTAGATTTATTACAGTGTAAATATAGGTTTATTAAATTTTTTTAATTAATAAATTATATATTAAATTATACAGATTAATTACATAGTAAATATAACAATCGATAAATCTCTATTTAATATAAATTTTAAATTAAAGTAATAAATTTATCATTTAAGTTTAATAACTCTATAATTAAAACTAAATGAATCTATTATTACTATACGATGAATTTATAAATTTATTTTATTTAAAACTCTGGCTCATGAGATGAGCTTCCAATCCACCATACAATGTAAACCGTGTCCATCTTTTAATTTGTGCCAATGGCCCAAGCTTTTATGATTTGTTTGGGAATTCTCCGCAGAGGAGAGGGAAAATAAGGAACCTCTCTCTGTTAGTTTGAAAATTTTTACTCAACAGAAAAAATATCTCATTTTTCTTCATTATGTTTTAGATTGAAATTGAAATAATATACATAAAATAATAAGATAAATAAAAAAAAATTTATTTGAATAATTTATTGTTTTATATTTATATTTTTTATATCATTTTATAATATATTAAGTACTTTACTATTATAATTAATAATAAAAATAATAATTTTATCAGTAATAGTAATATTTTTTGTTCAATCTCTCATATTTTTTTTCCATTTTAGAGAAAAAACAAAAAAATAAAAGTTATTTTATCTTCGTTCCTTTTTTTTTTCCTTTTCAAATAAAATAAAGTGAAAATATATCATTATTTTTCTTCCCTTATATTTTCTATTTATCTAAATATTTGAGAATGGAAAATAAAAGTTATTTTCCTTTTCCTCCTTATTTTTCTTCCTTTCCAAACAGAATAAAGTAACAATACCTTCATATTTTCCTTTTCTCCTGTATTTCCCCCCTCCCAAACAATGGCTTAAAGGTTTCCACAATTTCACCATAAAAAAGCTATTTCGGCCGAACTAACTTTACAAATACTATCAAAATTTATTGTTTTATTACAATTTGATATCAAAATTTTTAATTATTATAAATTGATACCAAATTTTCAAAAATATTACAATATGATATCTCAATTCAATTTCCGATGCCGAAAGTCTATGTGTCATGCCACATCATACAAATATCTACATAAGTATTTCTACTAACAAAAATAACACTAAAATGATGTTTAAGAATTTTAAATGATAATTTTCTTTTTTTTGTTTTTTGCTTTTCAGAATACTTAAATGACAAGTCATTTTAGTGAGTATTTTGCTAGTAGAAATACTAACATAGATGCATGTGTGACATGGCGATATTAGGTAGATTTTTCAGCAACAAAAATTGATTTGAGATACTATATTATAACATTTTTTAAAATTTTAGTGTCAATTTATAACAATTAAAAATTTTAATACTAAATTATAATAAAAATGACAAGCTTGATACCATTAGTACAATTAACTCTTGTTTCAAGAGTAGTTTGAAAGTCCATTTTACTCTTGGAAGGAAATACGACGACGTATCGCAGTAACACGCTATGGAAGCCCGTATCTATCGGCTGGCGAATCAAATGGTGGAAGGGGCAAGCGGAAGAAATGGAGACGAAGAGCAAAGTATTGATAATTGGAGCAACGGGAATTTTAGGGTATCATTTGGCGCATTTTAGCCTTGAATTCTCTCACCCAACTCTTATTTTAGTTAGGGATTCGGCATTTACTGATCCTGTTAAAGTAGAAAAGATAAACTCTCTCTGTAATGCTGGTGCCACTGTCCTCAAGGTCCATCTTTTTCTCTCAATTTTCTTTTCTTTGGGTTTTCTCCTTTTTGACTGTTTATTGTGATTTTACAATGTGAAAGCCTAACCTTTTTTTATTACTTAAGGGGTCCCTGGAGGATGAGAAGAGTGTTGTTGAGGCAGTTAAACAAGTGGATGTGGTTATATGTTCAATTCCATCCAAACAGGTTCTTGATCAGAAGCTTCTTATCAGAGCTATTAAACAAGCTGGGTGCATAAAGGTTGCAATTGCTTTCCCTATCTGTCAATGGAATTATGGTCTTTGTTTCTTGGAGATAATGTTTGCCTGTGTTTTTATGCTTAATTTTTATTTTTTATTTTTAATTTGGTTTCCCCTTTTTGTGATTGCTTGTTCTATTGGTACATTGTAAAAGAAACTGGAAATCTGGTTTATCTATACTCAATTTATGTTGTACTTAATTTGAGATAGAAAAGAAGTGGCTAGACAAGGTTTTTTCTGTAATTGTTAACTGCTTCTTCTGTATTATAGATTGTAGCTTAAACCTTTTCCTTGGCCCAAACCTGGATATGGAAAAATTAACTGGCACTGGTCAAAAGGAACTTTTTTGTGGTTCTGAAATTACAGCCTACAGTGGTGGGAAGTTGTCTAAAGATTTAATTTTTTGTTTATAAAAAGACTTGCTTGAACAGATCGAAAACTGAATGAATGGTTATTCCAGGCTTTAAATATAATGAAATGGTTTTGTTCAAATATACATTGATATTTCTATCCTGGTTACTGATTGGAATGTATAGTATTCGAATATGTGCAAGTAGTACCTATATATGTTTATGTATTCTAAGAAGTTCCTATGCATATATTTGAGGAAAAAATAGAGGATCTAGAGTAGGGATATAAGACTGATGTCTTGCTCAATAAGAGTTGCATGTATGATTATTACAGAAGTTTATTCCATCAGAATTTGGAGCAGATCCATATAAAGTTCAAATATCCCACATGGACAACAACTTTTATCGGCGGAAATCTGAGATTCGACATCTTGTAGAAGCTGAAGGCATTCCCTTTACTTACATTTGTTGCAACTTGTTGATGAGCTATTTACTTCCTTCGCTAGTTCAACCTGGTTTAAAGACTCCACCTAGGGATAAGGTTACAGTGTTCGGAGATGGGAATGTTAAAGGTCTGCTGGTCAAGATACTTCTAAGTAATATGAGCCCTATATAGGAAGATCTTACGTTTGGAATCCTAATAGATACAGTTTCGTTGCAGGTGTCTTCATGAGGCAGCAAGATGTTGCTGCCTTCACCATTTGTGCAGTGGATGATCCTAGAACATTAAACAAGGCGCTGTATTTTAGGCCACCAGGAAATGTCTACTCAATAAATGAGCTGGTTGAGCTTTGGGAGAGTAAGATTGGGAAAAAGCTTGAAAAGATTTTTGTACCAGAAGACCAACTTCTTGCGAAAATAAAAGGTATTTCAATTGCATATACTGATAATTAATATATTGAAGCTAGGCAGCTTCTTGATATGCAGGGTACATTCAGATTGATTTGAGAACTCCACCATAAAATATTTTGCTATATTTCGAAATGATTTATTTCCCTCCTGTTTTTCTTGTCGCTTTGTTGTATGCTTGCCATTAGATTTGAATCTTTGTATCTATGCACAAGATTTGGACACGGTTAATTCATGCATAGAAGGAAAATTATGGTTTTTGTTGTGTTTCCTTGTTTAAATCTGGCAGATGAGCAAGACTGGCTTTCCTCTGGTCCAGAGGCATAAGATGTAGTTGTCTCCTTTTTCTTTCCTTCTTTTGCTGGGCTTATTTTGATTCCTCGTTTATGTACTGCAGAGACTCCATATCCTGACAACATGACTCTGGTTTTTATATACTCGGTATTTGTTAAAGGAGATCACACATATTTTGATATTGAATCTTGTGGAGGGCTAGATGGGACACAACTGTACCCGCAGATAAAATACACTACGATCAGCGAGTATTTGGACACCTTGGTGTAACGAACAAGTGATTCGAACTTCTATCTTCTTTACAAGCGTTATGGCATTTGGTAGAAAGGCTGACAGAAGATGCTCTGTCCGAAACCGTTGGAATTTTGGAATGTTAAGAAGAAATATAATTCATTTGTTGCTTTAATTGAGATGCACTGTATGTGTTTTCTTTAAGAATTGGAACAGTGTACTCCATTCAGTTTCTGGGTATCATGCCATCTCTTAATTCTAGCAGAGTTTGGTAGAGTTCCTATACTCTTTTGCTGTAGTTGTACGACTTATATTGAGTTGTATTAGGCTTTGTTATTGGGTTCCACGAAGAGTGTCTGACTGTCTGTAATCCTTTCATTATGGTTAGAAAATTTTTTTTGTGAGAGGTTGGGGGCATTCATCTCACGGAGGGGAAGCTTTTTCTTTCTTCCCTTAGGTCTATCAATTTGTTATTGATAAAAAAAATGTAAAATTGATACTCAAGAGAATATGGATGATATGGAAGAAATGACATCAAATTCATTTAGTTTAATTAGAAGCGGATGCTTTGATACCTTTTAGGATCATACTCGGTACGATCTAAATATCATATTGAAAAACAAAATTTTTGCTAGTTACCGATTTTTAACTTTTCTTTTTAAAATTACCAATATTTTTTTCTCCTTTTTAGTTTTATCCAAATTTGTACATTTTCTTCTTCGAGCACTCTCTTTTTTACTCTCTCAATGGTTGTTATTTGAAACATTGCTGCGTCAACGGTGTTGATTTAGAAGAAGCTGCTATTTGTGCAGTGGTAATGGCAGCAAAGCGAGAGGGTTGAGGATGGTATTTGGAGCTGAGAGATTGTGTGTGGAACTGAGCAACCTTTAAAATTTGATTATTCAAAGCGACGGATGAGCAATCTTCATAAAATGAACTTAAGAATAGTAGCTGGTTTCTTTTTCATGTTTTTAAAAACTGAATGGTATTGTGTGCTGTTGAATCTTTAGATTGCGAAAATAAATTGGTGAAGAATTTATTATGTTATGTAATTTCTTCTTCTTTGCTTTTTTTTTTTTGTGTGAAATTCACAAAGGTATTTTTAAGGTAGATTCAAGGTATTCTCGTAAAATTTCTAAAGTATACCCATGTATTTCAAGGTATTTCATAAGATATATCCAAAATATTTATAAGAAATTCACAAGATATTCATAAGGGAATTCTCAATGAATTAAATTTGATGCTTAACGTGTGGTAAATATTAATTTGAGATTTTGTTATGCTTTTAATTTAGATTCGATTCAATTCAATTCTTTCTCTTTTTGTTCTGCTTTTGGTGAAAAATGAATTAAAGTATTTCTAAAGATACTTTTAATTTAGATTCAATTTTTCTTCTTCCTCTTTTTGTTCTATTTTTGGTAAAAAATGAACTAAAGTATTTCTAAAGTATATTAAAATATTTTCAAGATATATCCAATGAATTTCCAATATATTATCATGGTATACCAAAAGTATTTCGAAAGGTATAATCAATGCTCAACAATGAATTAAATGTTATTAATTTGAAAATTTATGCGGCTTTTGAATTTGGATTCAATTTAATTTAATTCTTTTTTTTCTTCTTCATTTTTTTTTTAAATTGGACAAAGATATGTCCAAGGTATATGAAAAATATTATAGAGATATATCATCTAAGCACATTTCGAGATGAATTTTTAGATTTGGATATTGTATAATTATTTTTGCGCATTTTTAGTAAAATTAAAAAAACTGTTGGAAAAATTGTGATTATGAGCCATTTTGAGAGGATTATTCGGGTGGGTCCCATAACTCGGTTTTGGAAAAAAGACCTGGATATATGTTCCTTAACATGAGAACTATGAATTAATGTATTCATATGCTCAAAATGGAAAATGTGTGAATAGAAATTGAAGCTCAAAGTAAACTCCTTGATATTGAGATTTAAAGGTGAAAAGTGAGTGAGAATTTGTCTCACATCACTAAGAATTGAAGTTGGACTTGTGTTTATATATTAAAATGCTTTCTTACATGGATAAGAAAAGTAGAATGGAAGGCTCTCTCTCGCGCTCTCAGGCGCAGGGGGTGCAAATTCATGGGTCGGGATGGGCCAATGCGCGACCTGCGTACACGAATGTCGGCCCAAAATCTCGTGGTCCTGAACAGGCCCAATTTTTTCAATTTATTTTTTTATTTCTGGAAAATTTGGCAACACTCCCGTGTTGATCCACACAGCTGGCATTCTGCCACGCTCGTGTGGATCCACATGGTTGTGTGGATTCGACACTGTCGTGTGGATTCGATACTCCTATGTGGATCCACACAGCTAGGCCACTGACACGCTCGTGTGGATCCACACAGTCGTGTCGTTTGTGTCTGCAGGAGAGTAAGGCAGATCCACACGGTCGTGTGGATCCACACGCCCGTGGATTCTGTTCGAAAATGAACCTTTGAGTTTCATGTCTTTTGGAATGTCAATTTCTTATGTTTCAAAGATTAATTTCACCATTATTTGAGAGTTATAAAGGTATTATTAGCAGCTTTTAAAGGAATTTAATCACAATTAATCCATTGTCTCCTCCATCTAATATAAATAGGTGGTTTAGGCTTGAATTTTGAGAAGTTGATGAACATTATACTTTGTTGTTCTTGAATTGTTTTTTTCTTTCTTCTCCTCAAATGATAGAGGTTGTGGCAAAACAAAGTTCGTTGTAAGTAGGTGTTGTGTGTTCAACAACTATTTGGAATCTGTTGTATCCTAGGAGACAAACGCGGGTTATCCTAAATACCCGTGTAGGAGGCGAATTTGTCTTAAGGAAACTGTGTGCTACACAGGCCTCAGATTGGTTTTTCCATTTCTATTATTTTGAATATTAAATTAACAATTCTCCTACTCTATTTTCTTGTATTTGATTTTTAACAAAAACTTTAATCACCGATAATTATATAAATATTTTACCATTTTCTTCTATTTTTATAAAATTTCCTATTACAAAAAAGAGTAAAATTGATGGATTGCTCCAATTAAAACAAATTCCATTTGGCAACTATATGTCATGGGCAACACTTCGGACTATGTGGCGTTCACTTGAATTGTATTCAAGCAAGTCAGCTAAGAGTTATTTCGCTAATTTTGTATATAAGATGGGACATGAGTTAGATTCGGACCAACGACCGAATAACCAATAGCATTTGCAAGCACGATATTATAGCGTAGTCAATATAACATATAAATAAAACAAGTGATTATATAAACATAACATCACATTAAATAGACACAACTACATAAAAAAAACATAGAATGAATATAAATCATGTTAGTATTTCATTAATATTCGATTGAGTATTACAAAAATAGTCATACTATTATAGAATGTTCGTGTGAATAGGGGGCAACCCACAAAGCGAACGGGCCTATTAGCTATCAGATCCGAACGACTAATCCAATAGGTGACTAGTCATTCCTTCCTAAAATGGTTAAGGGACATATTAAGGCCTGACAGGAATAAATATTGATATATTCCAACCATTATACTTTTTGAAATTACAAAAATAAAATTAATTTTTAAAAAAATTGTTTTACCATTTCATTCTAATGTTATTCTTCCGTTACAATATTACACAATGCCGTTACTAATTTTTTGCTATCAACAAAAATTTGCGTCAGTGCTTCTTTTCTATAGACGAAAATTTTCTTAATTAAATTTTTCATAATTAAGTTTAATTTCGTATAAAATTTATAAAATTAAAAAATATTAATTAATGTTACAAATATTTTTTTTATTAATTACTACATTGTCATGTTAATTTTGTTAATTATCATTTTAAATTATAAATTCAAATTATATTATGAGTGTATAATAGTTATAAATAAATAAATTATTTAATCTTATTTTATGCAATAAAAGTAATAAATATTTAAATGTGGAGTTCTTTTTGTATAACTGTGATCCTTAAACCTTTGTTTAGGAAGGAAAAAAAAATGATGAGAAAGAAAAATAAGAATACGAAATAGCACTATTCTGTTTGGGAACAAAGAAAAATAAAAAATAAAAAAATAACTATTATTTTTCATCCTGTATTTGGATATATAGAAAAAAAAAAGAATATATATTTATTTATTTGTATTACCTCAATCTAAAACATAATAAAAATAAAGAAATAAATAAAAAATATTAATTTTTTTCTCAATTTTTACTTTTGGAGAAAAGATTTCCAAATATAATAAAAAAATAATTTTCTATTTCCTTTTCCTCTAAAAAAAAATTGCCAAATAAAATGTAAATAAAAATATAATTTTTAAGATATATCGACCTCACTAATTTTAAGTTAATGAGATGTTAGGTGTCATTACTACGATCCTCTAGATTCCTTGAGCAGCGGTATCATCTAGATAATCCAACCTGTTGTCCTATTTATCCGATTTGACATTTTGGCCCATATCGGAAAAATTTTGATATTACCATTTAAACCTCAGTTGAATGGGGACAGAATTGCATCCATGAACAAACGCAGCATCACGACCACGTCATAATCCCCGTCCTACATCATTTCACGCCTGTTACACCAAAGGGCATACCCGTAAATTTCCTCACATCGTCCTTTTCTGCTTTAAGTTGTTGCTAGTCTGATGCTTGGGTCACTCACTCCCCATCCGTTACTGGAGCGTTCTTTTAACGCTGTCTCTTACGTTTCGCTTTCACATTTTTATTTGGCCGGAAATTCTCCTGCTATGGCGGCAAAGAGCAAGATCTTGTTCATCGGCGGCACTGGCTACATCGGAAAGTTCCTCGTGGAAGCCAGTGCTAAAGCTGGTCACCCAACTTTTGGATTTGTGAGAGAGGCTACTCTCTCTAATCCTGCTAAATCCAACATCATTGATCATTTTAAGTCCCTCGGCGTCAATTTTCTCACCGTATGTCCTATCGATATTTCTTAATGCATTATTTTCCTTTTGCATTTTTGTTCTGTACATATTCAAGCTTTTTTGGTTTGTTTCAGATTTGATTTTTCTGTGCATTTGTAAAAAAAAGGAAAGAGAACAGAGAAAAAAATTGTATTAGGTAGTAGGTTGTGGCTAAGCTCTAAATCTGATTTTGTCGTGTTGTTTTCCCCAATTTTTATGCTGCAGGGAGACTTATATGATCACGAGAGTTTGGTGAAGGCGATTAAGCAAGTGGACATTGTGATCTCATCGGTCGGTTTCGGTCAGTTAGATGATCAACAGAAGATCATAGCTGCCATTAAAGAAGCTGGAAATGTTAAGGTTAATCCAACCGTACATTTCTGCTGTTTAATGTATTCAATAGCTTTATTCTTATCCTAAAAGTTTATCTGTTTAGTTTATTTATGCTTAATTGTCCCCATGGGCCTCATAATTTCATTATTAATTCTGCAATTAGCCAAACCATGCGAGTTATAACTGAGTTTTCTAATCAGATTAAAATGTTAAACAGAGATTTTTCCCTTCAGAATATGGGAATGATGTGGATCATGTCCATGGTGTTGGTATAGCCAAATTAATATTTGAAAAAAAGGCTAACATACGCCGAGCAATTGAAGCTGCAGGGGTTCCTTACACCTATCTGGCCTCCAACTATTTTCAAGGCTATTTTCTTCCCAGTCTCTTCCAGCCTGGACTTAAATCTCCGCCAAGAGATAAAGTTGCCATCCTAGGTGATGGTAATACCAAAGGTAAAGTAAATTTACTCGCAATTTTCATGCAAATAGTTGAAATTCTTCCGTTAAGAATTGGATTAGTCTATGGATTACCTGTAAAGTGAGTTTACCAAATTCCTCTATTGATGAAATCCATTTTGTAATTCAAATTCTCAAAAGTCAGCAAGCTAATTTATAAAAGCTTAACCCTTGTCTGCTTCAAAAAAAAAAAAAAAGAAGCTTAATCCATGTCATTAACTGGCAACATCTTGTTTTATCCAAACTACATAGAGTCAAATATTAAAAAAAGACTATATTACTATATACCCAAAAAAAAAAAATTCACTAATAATATAAGATTCAATTTTCTCTTTATTGTTTACGTCGACTTGTGACTAGCATTATTAATTATGTTCCGTTCAGAAATTCTGCACCTTTTTGCATATAATTGGCAAAGTAGATATTGTTGAATAGTCTCTGCAATTATGTTGATAGCCTTAACTCTTTGATGAGAGTGTTGAACAACTCTCACGGTTTTACCTCTTGATGATCAACAGCAATTTTTAACAAGGAAGATGATATTGCCACTTACACTATCAAAGCTGTGGATGATCCAAGGTCCCTGAACAAAAGCCTTATCCTCAGGCCCGCAGGCAACATCTACACATTTAATGAGCTTGTGTCTTTGTGGGAGAAGAAGATAGGCAAATCCCTTGAGCGGGTCTACGTTTCAGAGGAGAAACTCCTGAAGGACATCCAAGGTTTGTTTATGAAAATCTTTCCATTTGCTTTATAGGATTTAGTGTTTCTTAATCAGTTTGTGCGAGTTTGCCAATTTTGTAATTGCTCTCTTCCCTGCATTGCAGAAAGTCAACCTCCCAAAACTATAGTTCTGTCACTTGGTCACTCTGCTTTTGTGAAAGGAGATCACACCAACTTTGAGATTGACCCTTCATTTGGTGTTGAGGCTTCAGCACTTTACCCAGATGTCAAATATACTACTGTGGAGGAGTTCCTTAATCAGTTTGTGTGAGCTTGAGCCTTGATGTTTGGAAAAAACCATTACTCACCGCAACAATAAATGACCAGTTTTAAGCTGGGCCTGAACAGTAATGGTGAAACTTGTCGTTATGTATATAGGCTATAGCGCCTAGCTTAACTTACTTTCATGTTATGTGTATGGCCTTGGTCTGGGTTTTGGCCTTAGATCTGGAGATCTGCTATATCTGTCGTTGTTAATGAACTTTTATCTCGGTTAATAATAACAAAAGAGCTATCTCAGTTGTTGTTGATGAACTTTTATCTTGGTATAGAAGAGATTGGTGAAGGTTAGGTGTACAAATTTCTTAATAAATTCAGTCTATTATATTATTAATAAATTAATCCAATCCAATCACGATGTGTCTAATCGATATAATTATATATATATATATAATTAAATAATAAATTAGTTTATAAATAATATAGAGCAATTTGTATTAGAAATTCTGAATTCTTAATTTTTTTATCAAAATAATTTTATTTTTTATTTTTTAACAATTAAATATACATAATTTTAATTTAATATCAAATATAACCTCAAGGAATAATTTAGTATGACTTAACTTTTTATCAAAATAATTTTATTCTTTATTTTTTAACAATTAAATATGTATACTTTCAATTTCATATCAAATATAATCTCAAGGAAAAATTTAGTTTGATTTACAATGACGTGATATTCTGAACCTGTTTTTATATTCAATTTTATAGACGACTCTCATACTGAAAATATATATGTATTGATCTAATTATGTATGTATAGATCTAGTATAAATACGACTAGTTTTAAGCGGATATATTTATATCTATATAAACTTATAGCCATTTTATATTTAGTTCTGTGTAAATCTATATAATTTTTTAACTGTTGTCGCACTATTTTAAAAAAATTGTTATATTAATTTTAAAAAATAAATAACACATACATATTAATATATATCAGTAGTGTTAAATTAAAAAAAAATAGATTCGGAGTATCGTACATTATCAAACTAAATTAAATTTTTCTTGAGGATACATTTAATATAAAATTTAAAGTATGCATATTTAAAAGTTAAAAATAAAGAATAAAATTATTTTAATAGAAAAATGAAAGTTAAATATTTTTTTTATGAAATTTGCCCAATAGAATTTTTTCATTAGTGATGTGGAGCTGAGTTTCCATTAAATGCAATAGCTCATTCAGTGTTTTATTGAGGGAGATAAGGCCAACTTTGAGATACAGCCACCATTTGGAGTTGAGGCTTGTCGACGTCACCTGGATGTCGAATACTAAGTATCTTGATGTTACTCGACAGTGGGACACAATATTAATAAGAAAGAACATGACACAATAATAAAAATATATGTCAGGAATTATTTTTATTTTTTATGAAAGTCTAAATTCTTTTCTAACATCACTATTTATATACCTTTTTACTTCTTTTATTTGTCTGTATTCTAAATCTAAAATATAAATACTAATGTTAACAAATTTATTTTTTAATGAGTCAGTTTATATCCATTTGTTACTTTTATATTTTTGTAATGTTAAAATTAGAAGGTAGTTTGAGATGGAGAAATATTTGCTTAAAAAAGTATGATAACTAAAATTTATTTACTTTGTAATAAAATTGCCATCTTTATTTATTAAGAAAGTTATTTATATATTTGATATTTTCACTAACCATTGTGGTAAGGTAATATTACTTTAAAAATATGATTAGCACTAACATTTAAATCAGGTCTTTTTCTTTTTCTATGCTAAAACATAAAAAATAAAAAAAAAGAAAAAAAAAAGAAAGGAAAGTGGTTGGTATCATGACATCTTCAATTTGCAGTAGGGGAAAAATGAACTTAATAGAAAGGCTATTTAGCTAAATTAAGGTGCCCATGTGTTCTTTCTTCCAAATGCTTTGTTTAAAATTTTTATTATGTGACAGTTATTTTTTTTTTATGAGTCACGAATCCAAGACTTTTTGATACGAGGAGCAAGCTTCTATATCAATAGAACATTCTGTCATCGGCTATATGTAATAATTATTTATAAATATTAACTATTTTTTATTTATGTTATCCTTGTTTAATAATTAGAAAAAAAAAATTATTTCTTAAAAAAATATAAAAATAATATTGTATTTTATTTAGATATTAAAAAATAGAAAAAATAATATATTTGATATATTTATTATTATTCTTTTTTTTATAAGTTCAATTACAGTATAAAAACGTATGGGTACGCCAATATATAAACAGTTAAATGATAGCGGCTATTAAACTTAAAGAAGCTGGAAATGTTTTAGGTAATAATCCTACTGTCAATGTCTGCTGTTTAATTTATTCTCTATCTCTCTCTTTTTATCCAAGAATTATATCTGTTTGTTTCATTATACAATTGGCAATCATTAAAACATTCTTCATTAAATTCAATCTGCAACAAATTCTTTGATCAAATTTGCAAGTGATTTTTCTTCACTGCATTGCAGAAAGTCCACCGCCACAAAATGTAATTTTATCAATTGGTTACTCTGTTTTTGTGAAAGGAGATGAAACAAATTTTGAGATTGAGCCATCATTCGATTTGGCAGCTTCATCACTTTACCCTGATGTCAAATACACTACCGTTGAGGAGTTCCTTAATCAGTTCTTCTGAGCCTTATGTTTGAAACAAAGCAGTACACAGCAATAAATAAATAAATAATTGAAGAACAAAGGCTATGCATGCATATATATAATAGATAGCTAATTAATAATTAAGAACATATTGATACAAAATTTATATATATATCCATTTAGATAAATCTAATTCAAGAGAAGAGTCAATCTTACGAACAGTTCTGGAGAAGGCAAGAACATCATCAACATCTTCTACAACATTATTATTACTACTTTTGTGTTGCTGATCACCGGTAGTAGCTGCAGTAGAAGAGTTGTTGGTGGCTTTGCTCAACGGATCGATAGTTGTGTTTTTGTGTTCATTTGCTTGTTTCAAATCAGATCATCCTTCTCTATCTTCTCTTTCATCTCTTTGTTTGCCTCCTTGTTTTCTCCACATTTATCCTCTGCTTTCCACCACCACTTCACACGTTTATATATACATATGCACACACTGGGTATGTGCACGTAGCGCATGTTAAAGGACAATTTGTGGCTACCATCACATGCAAACAACCTAACTGCTACACGTACCCAAGTTTTTATACGATATGTATCTATTTAAATATTACAAAATGAGCAATTCTAAAGTGCACCCAGTGTACCGTACACCGGGTGCCTTATAAACTTTTAATTTCATCCGTTTAAAATGAATGGTTGAGATTAAAAATTAATGATCCAACGGTCCTAAATCATCAAGTGTAATTTACACCGGGTGCACCACGTAAGCTTTCTTAAAAAATATATATTAATTCATTAATGAATTGACACAATTTTTTCTATTTAATTAAAAATTTCTAATTTGAATGATAAATATACTTTTTAAAATTTTTAAAAAAAGTATTTTATCGTTATTCAAAATTCAAAATTTTATCGGACACCCTATAAATTAATTATATTAATTCTATTATATATATATATATATATATATATATATATATGCGCTCGCGCTTAATTGGTGAAAATATAATTATTGAAATTTCTAAGATTAATTTATTGCTAATTTTGGTTCTTATTTTCCACTTTTTTTTTGGTAAATTCTTATTATCCACTTTAAATTAGTCTTTTGAATTAATCCTTCATCTTGTTGTGTCAGAAAAGTTAAAATTGTATAAAAAAAAAAAAAACTAAGCGTACAGAGAAACACATACAAATGATTGAAAATTTACGCCTGTCTAAAGAGAAGATCAACGCTCTGCAATCTTATTCATGCATGGCCGCTTCTTTCCCTTTGTTTCCCTTCATTCCATTTCTAAATCTTATTCTAGCTAAACCTTTTCCAAATCCTTTGCTTCCCTTCGCATTCTTACCCTTCTTCAAAGTGCCTTTACCTCGTTTACTCATTCCATGCACCCTCGCATCCTTTTTCATCCGTCGATCGACGGGAACTTTCCCCTTTCCGGCTTTCACTGCAACTCCTTTCTTCGCCACAACGTATTCCTTCTTAGGCTTTTTAGGAACAGCTTTCTTGTATAACTGCTCAATCATCTTCCTTTTCGAACGATCAGAGATGTCTGCCTAGTCTGAGATGCTGTTTGCTTTCTTGCGAACCTTCTCAAGCCTCCTCATTGCCACCCGCTTCTTTCTAGCCTTGGTCTCTGCCACTTTCTTTGCGGGTCGGGCATTTATTTCTTTGAATTGCGCTCGCATTGCAGCAATCTCCTCTTTTGTAACAGGCTTCATTGGCTGGCGGTGCCTCCTCTCTTCTTCCACAAACCAGCGAGGCAAGCCCCCATCATCAAACATATACTTACTGTACGCATCATCAAGCATTTCCTCCCTTTGTTTTTTCCTCAGCATCTTCTTAGCACAAGCCAATACCTCAGCTTTTGTTTCAATGTCATCATCCTCAGAATCATCCAAAGATGAATCATCGCTAGAATCAGTCCCTGGAGCAGGGACAATCTCAAAATCCTCTTCTGCCTTTGAAGTTTTAACTTTAAGGGGTTTGGAGTCCAAAGACCCCACTGCATTTTTTGCTATCTTTTCTGGAATTGCAAGTTCTTCCTCCTGCCTATCTACCTGCATTTCATTATCACTGGCATACTTTTCCAAGTCTCCATCCTCTACAACTTTGGCAAAGACATCCTGACTAAACCATTTATCTGTCAACTCTTCTTGGGTTGGCACTTCTCCATCGTTGAATGGTACCGTAAGAGGATTTGCTTCCTGATCACCTTGTTCTCCTTCTGAATCATAATCAGATTGCATAGCATCAACATTGTCATCATCCTGCGCAAAAATTTAAGTACATTATCATTAAAAAAAAAAAAAACACCAAAGGAAACAATTTATGACAATATTGCCAAAAACACCCATCAAGAGCCCAATAAACGCTAATTAAAAAAAATAAACCATACATTGTAACTATAATATATTAGAAAAGACACAATTTACTGACAAACTGGATTTTTTATGGTCAGGTGAAGCAAATACTACGGAAGTTCATGATACTGAAACTCATAAGTTGACCAAACCACTGGAAGTGCTTCATACCTCCGTAAGTTCAGAATAGGCCTTCTTTGCACATTTTCGCTGCTTCGTACTTCCTTCCTTTTTGGCCACAAACCTTTCATAAACCTGATCGAGGAACTCCTCCACTTGTTCATCGTATCTAACATCAAATTCCATAATTAAATAACTAACAAGTTCAATGATTATAAAATAATTTTAGCAATAATGCATAAAAATTAAAAATAACCTTCTTCGTTCTTCATCAGAGTCCATATCACTGGAAAAATGCTCCTGAGCTTCCTCCTTGTCATTTTCAGTGTCTTTTAACTCGCCATTCTCTTCATAATTCTCAGCAGAATCAACGGCTGCAAGATCTTTCTTTCCCTAAGGCAAGTTCAAGAAAGGAATTAAAGTCCCCCTGCTTCCCCACCCAAAGCTCTGGGACTATCATACATGTCTATCTTCTCAGACTTGAAAGAGGTATAATCTAACTTCAGAAAATGCAACTCTTATATTACAAAAAAAGGTAAAAGACAAGGATGGCCAAACACTTCATACAGGATCAAACTACTAGATAGTACCACTTTAAACGTATAAGACACTAAAGTGGATACCATAAGAAAACTATGTTATCTACACAAAAAATAGATTCAATTCTGCAAAATAAACTATAATAATTAAAGAGTCCAAGACCAGTTCCCAAAAAGAATAGTAAGAGAGTAAAGGAACATAAAATAATGTTATTGCTCAAACATTGTCTTCATAGAAGTCAACTGCACCTCAAATAACCTGAAAAACATACCGAGATAAGTAAAGAACAAAAGGAAAAGTGAAAATATACCTTGATGGCAGAAAGAGAAAACAATTCATGATCAGTGTAACCATCTTCCAGTACATCAACTTGCATTCCTTTTGTTTTCCAAATAATTAATTTATCATCTTCATCCTCCTCATTCTTTTCTTCACCCTCCTCATTCTTTTCTTCACCCCCAGTGGCAGTAGTAGAACTAGCCTTTTGTGAAGGAGACAAGGCCTTTCTTATGTGCATCCGCCACCTGCATGAAAAATCAGATAAACAGACATTCATGCATTGCACGGTTAGTAAAATCCATAGCATTGTAATGTAATGCATGCACAAGTGATAACCCTGGGCTGCATATTTTTCATTCATGCAGCATCAATGAGTCAAACCTGAACATACTCCAAATATAACTCTAAGCAAAATGTTCATAAGTGCCACTGTCACATACCATCTTTGGGCAAAGTAAGCTCAAGCCCCAAAAAAGACAAGTCAGAAAATCTAAGCTCTTCCTCATTATGCATCAATTGTGAACTAAATAAATTGGTCACCCAATAACACCAGCTCAAGTTTCCTCCTGCTAGAGAATCTCAGTATGAAGCAATTTCAAGCTAGGAGACTAACTACACTTAAGATTAGCTCAATCAGGAAAAAGCCAAGAAACTAAAATCAGAACCAGTGTGAGGGAAAAAATTACAACCCTTGCACCATCTCTGACCAAACCCAACCACATCATGATAGGGATAACCCAAAAAAAAAAGTGGCATCTTCGGCATCCAATTTTTGCATTAGTTCTCAAAGAAATTCTGATATTTCACCTTGTCCCAAACAGTTCTTAACACTTTTTTGCCAAGAAATATTTTTTTGGTTTGTTCTGTGCCTACAGCGTAATATTAATGCATAAGTCATGGGCAACCAAATCCAAAAACGGTGACAAAGGATACCAAATTCAGGAAACTGAACCTTTTTTTTCAGGTGTAGCATTAATTATTATAGCACAACTAAAAC
Source organism: Balakata baccata (assembly GCA_949630135.1). Classification (NCBI taxonomy): domain Eukaryota; kingdom Viridiplantae; phylum Streptophyta; class Magnoliopsida; order Malpighiales; family Euphorbiaceae; genus Balakata; species Balakata baccata. The sequence goes on along the minus strand of CATIWF010079983.1, from coordinate 424 downwards.
CGTTAAGTAATTTTAGGCATTTGATAGAGAATAGCTAAAGCTTAATGAACATTCTAGAAATAGAAAATGAGGGACACATTGTAGGGGCTGTTAGGTAATTATAGGATAGAAAATAGTTATAAATAGAGGATGGGAGCTGAGGGCAGGGGCAGGTTATGTATTTCGACATTTTTGGGATCTTTTGCTGGGCAAAAGGTTTGGATCTCTGTACTTCGACTAGGGATAGGGGAAAGTCTTCCTGGGCTGTGTGGACTTCCTACACAGAGGTTACTTTCTTTGTTTTGCTGTCATTTTACTATTTCTTGCTCTTCCATTGTATACATCAGTTTCCATCTATCAATATATATATCAAGAGTCCAAATTATTCTTCCTTTTTCATTGTTTGTGCTTGCTGTTTGGTTGTGATTTTGTCCCTTTCTTATCA